>JAUCMT010000036.1:12348398-12381803 GCA_032357475.1 Enteromius thamalakanensis
GCATAGCCATTGTCTATATCTTATGTGTACTTGGTTTCATTATTATGAATTATAAATATAATTATATAATTATAAATAAGGATTTTAATCTAGATTAACATAGAGCTAGTTCAGTAGGCCATATAATTTCAGATTCATTCCGTTTTTCTGACAGAAACCATTATATATATCAGTGAAAAGAGTTATATTGAGAATTGGGGTGCATTGAATAACATTATGTGAACACAGAGAAGCAAGATAATATGATACACTAACGTAATGAATATTTAAATATGACGTCATCTAGCAATCTAAAGCAGGTTTTAAATCGTATGTGTGGTTTAATAATTTTTTGTTATTAAAATTGAAGTTCCTGTTTCAAACAGATAGATGGCTTATGTGTGTGCCATTGATATGTTCAGTGTTCATGTAAACTGTTTAATAAACACTTTTTTTGAACCTCTTAATTATTAGTAATTATTATTATAATTATTTTTTATGTAAATGATTCAATAAATACCGTACCATGCCATTCATACCGAGCTATTACCTTACCGTGAAATTTTGATACCGTTACATCCCTACTGTTTTTTGATCAAATAAACGTGGTCTTGTTTAACAAAATAACAAAAAAAATCTTTCAAATCCTACATTCTGTAGAATGGTGGGGCAAAAATCTAAATGTTTTTAAATGACGTTTTGCGACATGGCCAAAGAGGAATATTACAGTCAGGTTGCCTCACCCATGTTCTTTAATGACACTGGCGTAGTTCTTGGAGGTGTTCGGCACAGAGGAGACTTTATATTCCTGCTGACTGGTGTTGCCCAGGTTTGGGATGCTTAGAGATATCCTCTGATTATACCTGCTGAGATGAAGATCAAAAGTGCAGCAGAAAACACAATATCAGCTACATCACATCACTTTCAAACATTATGCATGATATTATGAAACAAAAATATGACAGACAAGTCTCCAACAGATTCATGATTTTATCATATCTTGCAGTATGTCCATAAGTATGTGTTATCCAGCATGCACGTACTTTCTGTTGGGCCTGAAGAGCACATACTCCAAAGCATGTGTGGAACTATTGGCTGTGGAGATGAAGCTGAAGAGGAGGAAGACCAGATCTGGGATGCCAAGTATATGGGTCAACTGCTTATGGATCACCTGCTCCCTGAATGACATCTGCTGTTGAGTGTTCCTTCTAAACCGGTACCAGCCGATAACATTCTGCTCAAAAAGAAGAGAAGTTGTGAAGTGGGTCGGCTGAATTAAACGCACATAGTTAGACACCAAAGGACAAAGAACCTGTCAAGGTACCGGTTAATAATTTAGTAACTTTACTCTCTAAAATTTTTATGGATATTTCATGATAACTGCTTACTTTTCTCCTGTCCTTGAGGATTCTGTTGAGATTTTCTTCATTGACGTTACCTGCATAGTCATAAAAGCTGCAACAAACAAAGAAATTATATACAGAAGAGAAGAGAAGTTGGGTATAAACATATAAACACATGCATACATGCATATGAGTTTTGTATGTACAATATTATGTTTTATTATTACTAACTATTTATAATAATAATAATTTTTACCAAATAAATAGGACCTTGGCAAACAAAAACATACATTTTTATTTCAAAAACATAAAAAATGACTAACACTAAACCTTTAAATGGTAGTGTACATTTTTATTATAACACAATAAACATTTAAGCATGCATTTATTAAATCCAATTGCCTATGCAGGACATTCTTACCTAAACAGTTGTGCACAAGGTTCATGATTATGGACCTCTGAAAAACAAGTGATTGATTATATTCAACATCTGAGTAAAGCAAGCATACTGTGACTGTTCAAAAGGTCTCATTTAAATATGAATCATATGTATACAAATAACATTAATCTTGAAATAAACTAGGAAAATATATTAGCAGATCTCTATATATAAGCCATTGTGTCTAGGGGACAACATGACCTTCATAATGACTGCAAAAATAAAGTACTATCTGGGCCTTTGTGAAATTCTTTGTAAAGTGATCAGAGACGAAGGGGTCCTGGGAGCGGCGCCAAACTCAGAAACATGATCACTTAATGTTGGAGGGAAGCTATTTCCAGCATTACTAAACCTAAAAGGTCTACATTGAGGATTTAACTCCCAGGCCCTTATCAGGAATACTAGCTGACACAAACTTCAAAACACAAAATCAGGTGGTTTATCGGGTTATTGACAAGCAGGATAGCTTGCGACGGTGCTTTGATTGGTTGAGACGGAACAGATTACGTCCGCCAAACGTGTTATGTCTGTGATTTCAGCCTTCAAGGATTTCAATAATGGGATGGATCATGTTTTAATAATGCATTATCACATTTCCCAAACTAAAATGGTCATTAAAAATTTTACATTTTATCTGTAGCTTTGGGACAGTAAAAAAAAAACGATCAACCATGGTTTTACCTATTACACTGAGGAATTCTGAGCTACCGATGTGTGAGTCACTGATGCTTAAAGTCTCCTCCTGTCTCACTTCACCCAACAGGAAGCCCTCCTAAAAGCCAAAAACAGTGTAGTTAAGATTGAATGTTATTATTACCGTAAGTAAATAGACACCTTCAACAAAAGGTACAAAATAAGGCCTGCAACCGTTTAAGAATTAAGTAATAATTACTATTATTATTACTACTCAAAATTTGAGATGGCTACATAGTTTAATAACCTTTTACGAGTAAGCAATTTCCCGGCATTAAACATGAAATATACAAATGTTTAAAAGCTACTAATACTAATATTTGTTTATTTCATTTTATTAACAAAAACAAACAACATTCCAACTTTATCATATATTACGCTGCTCTTTAGTCATGGCTTGCTAGTCTGTGACAAATGTTGGTTTTTAGTTATTGACAAACTTCTTAAGACTAAAGGTCATGGTATACCAAAATGTATCATATTAGATGAAGATACCCAGAATTATTCTTTTCAAATACAATTAAACTAGGTTTGCAAAATGGTTTAGAATTAAAAACCCACATATAAACACAGTGTTATTTAACAGTACACCCTTAAACAAGCTCAAATCAAACTGAAAATGTTTTTATGTAGATATTCAGTAAGGGAAACAGTCTTATCTTTGAGTGAATGAAAACAAGTTAGGCATAACAGCTGACTAACCACCAGCCCAAAACAACTATGCGAAGACTGCAGGGTCAATGGCAGATCACCTACTTCCTACTGCCTCAACTCAACTTACTTCATTAGAGGGCATGACACAAAGAGCAAAAGGGGGTAGAAATGTTAAGCAATTTGCGAACACTTCATTAAATATGTCTGTCCGACATTCAAGTTTGCATTTGACAGTTGTTGCTGACAAACATGTTAGCCAGCCGGCTAGTGTGCCTATTCTGACACCTATAAGACAAGATTTGAGGAGATTGAATTCACCGAGCGCTACCGGGCGGTGTACATTTGACAACGAGCAATCATACACCGAATAAACGGCAATGACACTTTCTGACAAGCTTGTCAAATCTTTCGGCTTGTAGGTTTGCTAGCTGTCATCCTGGCTGCGTCTCAAAACCCAGTATGCTGCCTATCTAGAACGCATTCAGTTTACCATCAAAGGCGTGTTGTGAGTCAGCTCTGTTCGACTCAAGATGTCTAAAATGCCATGAAATAATACACGGTTTCAGTTGACTTGGAATTTTCAACGTTCTAAAACACACTTGAACGCTACAACGGCTGTCTTGGTAGGCGGCTCAGCAGATTTTGACACACAGCCCTCTGAAGCCACACCAGGAAGATGACACCGGGAAATGAATTAATTACGATTTCATGGAATAAACTGTTTGTTGTTTCGCTATGCGATCGTGCCCTCATACATTTACCCTCAATGTCAATTGGCAGAGTACTTACATGGTCGGATTTGCTGTTGGCACTGTGATAACACACAGAACTAAAAGTGTATCCCGAAATTGACGCCGCCATGATGGAAACATACGCGCCGAGCCCACAATCCTTTGCGCACGCACTGTACATCAGCCTTGTCCATGAATAAACAAACCCTCTGCTGAGGTAAAAGATGTTCAGCCTATAATTATTAATATTTTATTTATAAAAAAAAAAGAAAAATCTTGACTGGATGTTTTTTTTTAATGTAAATTGATATAAATAACATGTTATAAATACAATGGGTATATCTACTTATTACTTAAAGAACAATAATTATATTAATTCTTAAAACGTTATTAATGACATATAAAAACAAATCTATTTACATACTTGTTTTATAAACCATAATATGTACCCTGAAACAACAACAGCAGCGTTTTTTAACGTTCAACTGTATGTGTTGTTAGTATAGAAATGAGTGCAATGATCCTCATCAGAACTGACGACACACATTACGGCATGGCTGTGGACTGAGTGACGTGAAACATCAAGTAAGAATTGTTATAATTTTGCACACCAAAAAATGCAACATTATTCGACTGTGTGGGTTTTTTATTTATTTAAAAAACTTTTTAAAATTTTGCATATTGTTCTAAATGATGTCCGTCAATCCGGGTATTGTTTTTTTATCGCCTTGCGTTCAATTGTACCTTTGCCTTTATTAGAACCTTTATTTTGAATAGCCTGTCGATTGTCATGTTCGGGATTACGTCAGCGGATGTTGATGAGACGAGACGTCATGAACACACATGGGGCAGAAAAGTGTCCGGTGCAGGTCACAGAATTACAAGATGATTTTGTTCCTTCAAAACTCGGAACCAAGGACTAGTAAGAGATTTTACTTGATCTATTGTCGATCTTATAAGAGTCCAGACCAGAACATGGCTTAAATGCATGTGTTTTGCATCTGATATACCTCACATGAATGCTGTAACGTTATATTCTACCCAGCAACCTAAGTTATGCAAGTGGAATATTACACCTTTAGTTGTTAAATAACAAGTATGGTTGTTTTGAGTGATTACTTTCAATATAACCAGACTTTTTGACTTGATCTTAATTGTTATTGCCATTCTACCATTTTCCTTCAAGCTGGGAGGATGCTTACAAGAGAGAGCTACAGACTTACAAAGATATTGGAGATGTGGGAGAAATATGGTAATTTAGTATTTTTTTGTGGCACATACTTGTTTATGAATGGTCTTTCATACTGATGTTCTTCTTTAAATAAAGCCTACAGTGTTTCAGTATTCGTCTTTTCTGGAAAGTATGACTGAATCTGAACCATATTATATATATATATATATTAGCTGTGTTTAGTAACTTAGGACAATGTGAAAACTAATTAGTACTCTTCTGGTCAATCTTTAGGTTTGGTGAGGGAAGCATGGACAGAGTGATCAGATGGATGGAAGCACAAAATGTACCTGAAAATGCTGCTATACTTGACATTGGAACTGGAAATGGGATGTTTCTTGTGGAACTGGCAAGTCGACTTCAATCTCTGCATTTAGTTAATTAAGTGAGTTTATACTTAAAACAAGAAAATGAAAAATTGTCAGTATGGTATGACTCCCTTTGAATTAAGCAAATTTTTCAACTTGGCTGATATTTGTTCCTGTTTTAAAAAAATGAGTTTCTCATAAAACAAGAACCATGACCTGATGGTTATGGAAATGTATTTTGATTAAGGAGTCAAAAACAGAACAAATAACAATAAGATACTAATATGAAGTTTAATAAAGATACTTAATTTCACAACATTGTATTTTCAAACTTTGAGATTATGATTAGGGTTTCTTGCCTTCCAGAAACCCTGATGATGTAAATAAGTATAGATAATAATCAGATGATTTATCGTTTAAGGCCAAGCATGGTTTTTCAAACCTCACTGGAATTGACTATTCCAAGGCTGCTGTAGAGCTCACCGCAAATATTCTGGAAGAGGAAGGCTTAAAAAACGTTCAAATTCAGGTAGGATATGATTTGTTTGTCATCATACGAAAATGAAGTAAATAAATTCATTGCACGTTTAAAAATAATTTTCTCTGTCTTTTGTTTTGCATGTATTTTCAGGTGGAGGATTTCCTGAACCCCAGCACAGAATTAAAGGGTTTTGATGTATGTATAGATAAAGGCACATTTGATGCCATTAGTTTGAGCCCGGAGGACAGAGAGGAGGCAAAAAAGCTCTATGTGAACTCTTTAAGAACTGTCATGAAGCCAGGAGGCTTCTTCATCATCACCTCCTGCAACTGGACCAAAGAGCAGCTGCTCCAGATCTTCAGACCTGGTGCCTTCTAATATTAGGATATTTCTTAAACTAATAATGTTTAAAATACTGTAACGATTGTAATATTATTTTGTTTCTTGCAGGGTTCGAGTTGGCCCGAGAGCTGCCCACCCCCTGTTTCCAGTTTGGGGGTGCGACGGGAAACAGCGTGACAGCTTTGGTATTTAAACGCATTGACTGATCCTTAGGTTTTTTTTAATGTTCAGTTATGTATTTTTATAATAAATTGTTTTGGAAGATAATGAACTTGTTTTTCTTTATATCGAGGTACTACAAAGAATTTTTTTATGTTCAGTTTTTATGTTCAATTTTTTATAATTTTTTATCACCAGTCACATGGTGTACACATGAGGGCAGTGTTGATCTACATTTAATCTTAACATTAAGTCCAGTTTTACTGAGTTCTTATGA
Organism: Enteromius thamalakanensis; assembly: GCA_032357475.1. Classification (NCBI taxonomy): domain Eukaryota; kingdom Metazoa; phylum Chordata; class Actinopteri; order Cypriniformes; family Cyprinidae; genus Enteromius; species Enteromius thamalakanensis. Next base: position 12,355,036 of record JAUCMT010000036.1, read on the forward strand.
GGTTTATGTGTAATGTTAAACATTAACTGTTGTATACAGTCAGATTAAGTTATTATTTGTCATTCTATGTAGGTATTATTTTAAGATTTTAACAATATTTTTTATCTTAGGTATTTTTAATGTATTTAATTTTGTTTGCTTTGTATGTAGGGTTCTCTCTGAAAATTGTTTTTTATAAAAAATAAAAAATTTACTTGTAGGGTGGTCATTGGGATTTTTTTTACATATATTTATTTTATTTAATATGTTTTATGTATTTAACTTTTTTTTTTTCTTTGCATGTTGAGTGTTGTCTGACATTTAAGCAATACATTTTTTAATGCATTCTAAATCTACTGGTGGCATACACAATGGAATTGAATGGAATGAACATGCAGCTGTAGAAGTGAATTGCTGTGGAATTTATTAAATAACATTTACATTACCATTTAATTGCTTGTTTTTAATGCCATGTTTTCAGGCAGCATTTGTAAAAGCCAATTTAATACCAAATTATAAAATCAATTGAACTAAATAAGCATATTGTCAAAAAGCCCCTTTATTTATGCTACATAATTTGTTTATCCATTTACTAAACATCCAGTAATTGAGCTTCGTAGTTTTCACGCACCAGAGCTTCACCCCGAAGCTCTCAAGCACTCTTGCAAAGTTCCTGCTGGAGTGTGAATGTGCGTCTGTGTGTCCCTCTGAAACCACTGAACATTAAGAAATGTCTCGCTTAATACTGGGTCACACTATTGACACCTCAGGAATAGCATCCATACGGTCTCTGTTACCTCTCTCTTTCTTGGGGATATTTCTTTTTCTCTTGGTCATTTTTAAGAAAAAGTCTGACAGCTGCACCTGATAAGAAAATGATTGAGCTTCCAGGACACGACTGCTACCACGGCAACAGTGAAAGAGCAATAAAAGACTGGCTTTGGGCAATGATGCTGTGGTACTTTAAAGTGAAAGAAATCCCCCATACCTCTCTGGTTATTACCCCGTCCCCTAGCCGGAGAATGAAATGAAAAACAAAGACCTGAATTTAAATCTCTCTTGGCACCTTCCAGAGATGAAAACAGAAGTTTACATTAAATAAATGGATTGAGGGTGCGAAAACTACAGTGGATCAGCATTTCTTGTCTGTAAGAATCTAAGTGGACAGAGAATCCAGGTGGCTCTTATTGAAGCAGCGATGCTGAAGAGTGAATTAACACTATGTGAGATGGATGGCTAGGCAGTGTATATAAATGTGGAAATTAGCTGTGAACTTTAAAGGATCCAGTACTCTGTTGATGGATGGTCATTATTATGTCCAAACTTATATCGGCTTAAAAGAGTAGTTACTTTGTTCTGCCGAACACAACAGAGTCTATTTTGAAAGAAGTTTCTAACCAGGCTGGTTTTGGGTCACCACTGACTTCCTTATGAAAAAAAAAAATACTATGTAAGTCAATAGTGACCCAATCTGTCTGGTTACAAACTTTATTCAAAATATCTTCCTTTTTGTTCAGGAGTGAGTAAATGATGGCCGAATTTAATTTTTGGGTGAACTAGTACTTTAATGCCTAATAGTCTTTTGTTTTCATGGACAAACATGTAGGTAAATGGATGCATGTGAATAAGAAAATTTTTTTGTTGTTGTTTTTAAAAAACTTCAAAACTTGGGGACTTCTGCATGTGGCCCTAGCTATAAATGAACACACACACAATCATGGACATGATTCAAGAAGGCTAATTGGTCTTAGAAATAGTCAGACCTGTGACCTTTGTGGACACTATTAATGCCATATGAATGGGCAGAGCATATTATTTCTGAAAATCTTCTTATAAGCAACTAGGGAATGCACCTGTGCTTGCATCATGGTATTTTATGTGGTATGCTATTACAATTGATTTTCTTTATTTCTTTAAGATGAGAATGATATAATCTTCCTTAATGCATTAGAATAGCTTTTCTTCCTTTTACCTGTTACTGTTAAATACCTTTAAATGCCTAAAATCTTTTTTTAATATATATGTATATATATCACTACTGTGTTGTTCATATACACCATGATTTTTGCTATCAGGGAATTCTATTCTAATCCTTACTCTCAAAATCATTTAAAAAAAATTAAAAAATAATTTCTCTTGATTGTTTATGACTGTTGACCCTTATCCTCTACTTGAATTTAATGATAAGGCTTCATTGGCAGCACATTTATCTGCATAATTAGAGTGTTAAGCCTTTAATTCAACATCCAAGCACAGGCCTCTCTATTAATATACTATACTATACTATATACTCTATTAAATTAATATACTAAGCCTGCCTTCTCCATAGTCTGCTAAATACAGGCTGGATATGGTTTATACTAAAGGTTTACTCTTCTGCAGTTAGCACTCTTAAGTTTTCCAAGGAACTTCAGCAGATGTAAATTCACAGTGATGGAATAAAGGAAAAAGAAGTGGGCTGGAGGTCTTCTGTAACATCTTTAACTCAATCCTGCTCTCATCATGCAGGAATGGGCCCCAGCAGGTTGACCGCAGACTAATGGTCGGACTAAAATACATCACCTTTGTTCAAAAAGGGAGGTGGAGAGTTCTGGGAAAAGATGGAGCGGTCGAAGAGCATGCAGAGAGATGTAGCACCTGTAAAGTCTCCTCAAAGCGATTGATGGGATCTCAGTGATGGAAATCTTTGAGATTAGGGCCTGTGTGGATGCTAACAGGGCCAGGTCATTGTTCACATAGATGAACTGCAGTAGAATTGGGTCACTAAAACTGTGAAAAAAGGAAATAAATATGATTTGATCTTTCAGATATTTTTAAAAATAAGTAACTAACTCCCCCTGAAGCGTTCTATTTTCTCATCCATCATGAGAAAAAGATATTTTATTACAGTACGGGTTAAACTACATTTAAACGGGTTGATCCTGAAAAGGTGGACCGAAATCTTGGTGGCTCTTAAAATAACTGCCAGGTCCTTCTGCCATTAGAGGCATATAGCAGAATCCCTCTGGGATGTAAGCAATAGCTTTTGCCCTGTAGTGAAGATTAAATATGGTTTGATATCCACCGAGTAGATGGAATCAGTCTGTTCAACTTTGAAACTTCAAGGCAAGTGTGCTGGAGCTGGTTGAAACTAAACTCTGCAGGATGTTGTCCCTCCAGGAGCAGGATTGGACACCCCAATCTAATTTGACCAGTGGCACGATTCTCACTACTCACGTTTTTAATTGTGTGTACTCAACATTCAGTGGCTGCATCCGAAAACAGGCAGCTGAACACAAATTAAGATCTTTTATTAAGCAGCCCCACATGAATATGTTCTGGTACTTTTGTGAATGCATGGCACAGAATTAAAAGAAGCAATTTGCTGAATAAAGTAATTGTTTTTGTTTTTTAAAGGCACAAATAGTATATTCGTAGCTTTAAAACATAAGCCACTGATATCACATGGACGATGTTCTTATCTTTCTGGGTCTTAAACGTGTCAGTTGTCTATGGAGAGTCAAAAAACTCTTGGATTTCATCAAAGGTCTTTCAGGTATGGAACGACACGTGGATGAATAATTAATGACAGAATTTTAATTTGTGCGAACTATCCCTATAAATTACTATAAAGTATACATTTCGAAAAACTTGTAAGTAAAGCTGTCTTAAACAGTTCGCGATTGAGTCTGAAATTTAGGCAGATTATACAAACACTGAATCACTTCCGAGTGCTAAAGCAACACGAAACGAACACAAGCAGAATATTTGCGTACAATCCATCCATCAAAAACTAGCTTGAAATACATTCTATCATTTTTAAATTCCCATTATATTGTTTTCAGATGTTTAAATAAACAACAGCCTACATAATTTTTTTTCTTACAATATTCTAGTATGTCAAAACCGTAAATTGTATCACGTTTTGTGTCAACGTTTTAGAGTCTCTTAATTTGTCCCGAGTCATTTTTCCTTTTTCCTAATGAATCACTCTTTTGACTCGGTTCTTTTCAATGAACACATAGGCAAAGATAGGCCACGTGGGTTAGCAAAGCTGAATCGTTTCATGATTTTAAATCATCCCAACAGCTAACCCATGCACTGAACCGTTTAGAGCGATATATCACTCATTAAAATTGTATATTTTGAAATACTTTTAAAAAGATCATTTGGTGAAGTGGATAATTACCTGCAAAAATATGAAATACAAATCTGAAAATACATCCTATCGTAATTGTTTGGTAGTGATGAAGATATACTTGTGACTAGAAAACAGCTTATGAACTCCTCTGTACTAACTTACAGTTAAAGACTTGCTCCTTTACACACACAGCAAGAAATGTAGGCTATATTATGTGTGCATTATATTTTATAATAAATTACCTTTTTTTAATGAAGTAGCTTCTGTAGCTTCCAGCTTATCTTATCTAACATTTGTCGTTTGCCCAACACTATATGACATGGTTAATGATAACTATTTGAAGGAGGAACTTGTCTGTTATCTGCTTTGCAAGCCAAGATCTTGGAAGATGCCAAATTACATTCATGCAAAGATGGAGTCTGGTAAACTTTAATGAGCAGTCAAAAGAAGCACGTTTGACCCCTACTCAGTCCAAAAGAGATTTAAAAACCCAACCATTCATTCAAATTTAACATATGGCATATCTCGATGGCTCTACAGTAACCCTCTGCCACAAAATCAATAAAGCTGAGACAGAAAGTACTTGGCCAGTGCTGAAAGTTTGAGTTATGCTGTTAGTCCTTGGCCAGATGAGTGTGAGTTATCTGCACTGAGTTCATAGAGCCAATTTCCATATGATAACTAGAGGCTAAAGGAGCATCTGCAGCTTGCTGTGGTTTGCATCTGGAACTGTGCAGACGGATGTGCCATTACTGTTCTGGACAGGGTAGATGCTTCAGACATGTCATCAGGTGACATCCCGCTAGTTTTCTATACTGGTCCATGTTTTTCACCGTTTGCCCTTTTGGCTGTGCCAAGGACTGACAAAGTAAGGCAGTCACACTTAAAGACATAATTCATCCCAAAACTGAAATTTCTCATTTACTCACCCTAATGTCGCTGCAAGCCTGTTTGCCTTTCTTTCGATTTTAAAAGAATGTTGGGTTCTGAAAAACTATGGAAACCTTTGATATTTTCTTACACATGAGAAAGGGACAGTACAATTTTGGAACAACATGTTGATAATTTAATTACATTTTTGGTTGAACAATCCCATGACTACATCAGTGTGAACTTAATAACTTCATACATCTACTAAATCACATTGTAGATGAACAACTGAAAACGACTAAGCAGAGTGAAATTAGAGCATTGTTTGTTTGCACTAATTATTTGATACGGTGATATTCCAATACTGTTTTGTCCAAATATATGTTTATGCTTATACCAGTTAAAACTTTGAATATACATTTATGTCACAGAATTTAAAAATAAATTAAGGTTTATGCTTAAATACTATTGATAGTCCACTTGAGACATTCTACTAACTGTAAGTAACTTTGTAACTACATATCAGCTAATTCTCATTAATTTGCAACTACAGTACATGTCTACTAACTCTCCGAATAGACTATTAGGGTAGGTTTAGGGTTGGTAGAATAAGTTGACATATCCTTGCAAAGTTTCAAGTCAGTGTTGTATGTTGTGGACCCATTAAAATAAAGTGTATAAGTTTTAAAGCAGACACTACTAATACTACTAAGACATTTAAAATGTATGTCTGTGTATATATATTATAATTAAGATAATAATAATAAAAGTAATAAAGTATGAGTAACTTTTGACAGCAGACATCTCCCTAATCTCTTATTTAAATTTCTGGTATGACCCTTGTCTGCCAAGTTAAAGCAGTATTATAGTTCATCATTCCCTTCCTCAAACACTACACTGCCCCTCCATCATTTGGCCTCCTGCTGATTTATTGCTTCGCATTAAATTCTGTGACACAGTTTTTGTCTCAGCTGAGCAATTGGCCGCTTAAGCAGCTCTGCTAATTGATCCTGTAAGACTTGTAAATCATGCTGGTGTTCCTCTTTTCTGTCTCTCTCAGCCTGTGGATTAATCTCATTAAGAACTGCATTACACTCGCCAAGGCGCATTACAATGCACTTTTGCAGCTTACAAGGGACTCTACCTCCATGGAATAACTCAAGTGAACTCTGCAGATGGCCGGTCAGAGACTATGTAAAATCTTTTTCTACATTTTGCTGTGATCTTTTATTAAAATACGACATGGTTATGCTGAAATGTCATATTTTATTAATGCTGGGATACAAAAAACACTGAGACATTACACATTATTAATCATTTTATTGTTGAAAAATAAAAGGGATTTTATATTTCTTTAAGTATCGAAATTGCGCACAGAATGACAAAACGTTTTTCGATACTTGGTTGAATCGAGGCAATTCGGTCGGTACCTAATAAGTATCAAACTCAAACATAAGGGTGGGTAAATGACAGAATTTTCATTTTTGTTGGTTAACACACAAATAAACACACACAATAGTTCTTGCTTGTCCTCGAATCTGATTGGCTGAGAGTGTGATTTTTTACTTTTTTGTGTCACAGAATGTAGTTTAAAAGTCTTCTGCTTTTCCACTTTTGACTGAATTGCATAGCAACTTCTATAATGGCTGTTGTCATTATTAAATACTATTATTATTCATTGAATGATATTTTATATAAACAATAGTACTAGAATGTAGTATTGGGAAATTGGTGTTTTCATGATGGTGATTACATTTAATCCATTAAATAGCGACAAAACACGTTTTTTATGTGTGGGTCAGCAATAAAGACTTTTATATTGAAAAAGAAAGAATCGTCGTTGTGAACAAGTTAGTTATTTTTGCATTCTCAAACACCTTGTAAGAAGCAGCCAACAATGCATTAAGCAGCACTGTCGTCAAAATCCCCCTGTGTCTACTTCCTGATTTTTCTGAGTTCAAGGTGTTCCTGGGTTAACATATTTTGTTGACCTTGGAACAACATTTTAATCCAAAATTTTAGTTTTGACCATATTTCTACACCTAAACCTAACCTTACCCTTGAGTAATGCCTAAAATCCTATTTAAATAAGCAAAATCAGGTTCTGTCCAGAAGACACAACAAAATAATCGGGCTGATTTTGGGCCAGTTTCTCCCCTTCCAACAATTCTAGGTAACGTCTTGATTATCATGGTGGTTTGAAGATTATCTTATTAGATTTTCCTGTGGTGTGATGTGTGTTAAGATTGACTAAATCTGCTCGGAAGAACACTGGAGGCACCCCGATTGTGCATGTTGAATATTTAGGATCTGAAATATTTATTTAGTCTCGAGAGATTTTGTGAGATTTTCTGGGTTCACAGTCAGGAATCTGTTTGTGTGTGGTGTGCTCTCTTTGTCACATTGCAGCAAACCACAGACTATAAAAAAACCTAAATTACTTAAGTAATATATCAAAATTCCCAAAATAAATAAATTGAAATTAAATTAAAACCTAAAAATATAAAAGCTAATTCAAAGTTTAATAGTATATAAATAATACAAATAGGCCTATAACAGTCATACACTCTAAAAATAGCTTGGAAAATGTATAAACATTAAATATTTTCTGCATTAACAGCTTTGTGTGATGTATTAAATGCAGTTTAGGCTTAATGTAACCCATGATGTGCAACGTAAACAACAGAAACTAAAAATCACCATTAAGACAAGCATCATTAAATAAGGACAGTTCTAAAATAATCATCATACTTAATTCCTCATTAATTTCTACGTAGTGATCAGTCATATAATGGCTCAAATACATTTTGACCCTTGCAATGGTAATTGGATAAGTGTCTCCTGAGCCTCAGATTTATTGGATCTCTGTCTTTGTTGATGAAGTAAACTATCTGTATGCCCCTTCTGATCTAATGAGGAATCCATCACAAAGGCCGACTGAGACCTCTCTCTAGCTTATTATATGAAGGACTTCTTCTGTTCTTCGATCACCAGATTCAAGTCCTGAAACAAGCTAATTGATCAGCCTGGTGTTATGTTCTCTGTGATTCATCAGCCTCAAGGGGTCCGTTCCACTAGTATTGCATTAGTAAGCAGAGTTACTTTTATTTTTTACACATTTGTGAGCCCCTCAATACACTTATTTCGTCTGAATAGCAAAACTCTCAATGAGGTTTATAGCTCATGTAGTGTCTGTATTATTCATCACAGCAGTGATAATGAACATGTCTGCCTTTATATCTCTGAGAAGAAAAGTTGTTTGAGTCAGAACACAGCAAGACATTTCAGTAGTGACTCAAAAAGATCAATATTTCAGATGTATGTATTGCTTTTTCTCCATGCTGTGAGCTCAAAGATGTAAATCATGAATCCAGGGAACATTTGAATATGATGAAGTGTATTTTTGCTGTCACCAATATCATCATTTCATTACACTGCATGTAGCTCAATAGAAAATTCTCCTTTAAGACCCTCTAAAATAAAATCCTTTTATGATTCATTTAAACCAGAGAAAATATGATTTGAAAATCTATTTTGCGTTTGCATGTGTATGATGAGTCTTCAGATGCTCGTCTCTTATTTGTGTTGTGATACGGTGGTTGTGTCTAATAGTTTGTTTTAGTACAGATCAAGTGAGAGCTGTTTGGCTCTAACAGGCAGCATTAGGACAGATATCCAAAATCCTTTTGCCTCAATTCAAGGCATGACTCTTTACAAAATGCAGGCAACCAGCAAATTGAATTCTCCAAAAAGCCGAAGTGAAAGAGCCGCAGTGCTTTGTAAGTAAAGTTCTCGTTTTGACCATCAGCTCTTATTGAAATACTTGAGGAGAGACAAAAAAGGTTTTGCAATTGCTGTCCATGTGATTACTGCCAGCGGGGTAAGATGAGCTACATTTTAGTTGTCCTATCCACCTTTATTTTTGGAAGTAATGCGGCCTATGGGTAAAACATCTGGTTCAGTAGCAGGATTAACTGTTTGCACTACAAACCAGTGTGTTCATAATTAATATAATACATAAAAATAATATGGTTTGCAATATCAAGCAGCAAGCAATTTTGAAATGCTAATCTTTACCTAAATAATTGACGTTTTGTACAGTTTGCATGGGGCGGTACTATTTTCTTTAAAGTTTTTGTTTCCTATGCTCACCAAGGCTGCATTTATTTGATCAAACCTACAGTAAAATTCATTTAAAGAGATATTTAAAATAACTGTGTTAGCTATGTTGATATATTTTCTGTTTTTTTTTTTTCATGCGATAAATCAATCAATTAATCATCTTTATTTATACAGCACTTTTAACAATATATATTGTGTCAAAGCACTAAACAGTATCAAATGGGAGAATACAGTGTCAGTAATGTATAATGATAAGGCAGTTAAAGTTAAAGGCATTTGATCTTTGAATGCAGAGACGTTTAAATCAGCACAGTATCAATAGGATCTTTGTGATCAAACCGGTGATGATCGCTAGAAATGTGATGAATCAGCCATTACTACAATCTTCTGTGTCACATGATCCTTCTGTAATTATTTAATTGTGCTAATTTGGTGCTTCAGAAATATTTTAGTATTGAAAACCTCAAGCAATTATTTATTTATTTTTTACCAGACATTTTTGTAACAATGTATATCTGTCACCTTTGATCAACTGAATGTGTCCTCACCGAATAGATGCATTTCTTAAAAACAAAACAGCAACAAAAAACATACCTGACATGGTGTAGTGCACATTTACTGCCACGTACATCTTCATTCCTCACAGATTTGCACATGCAAGTAGCACATGCCTGGGTTAGTGGCAGTCTGCGCTCTTCTTTGATGTCCTGACTACGCTGTAGCACACTGCCTCTCAGGTGATTGATTTCAGGGAGTATATGCTGGACATCTGTCCTGGTTTAAGCAGACCTAGCCAGAATGTCAATCCCAACACACTGAATGGCACACACAGTCTCTGCCTTTCAGTCTCTTTCTCTCCTGTTTATCATGCAAATGAATGAATTTCGAGTATACACCTTGATTTATGACTTTATTATATTTAAATCTATCAGTCATGGGGTGCTGAATATTTATTCTGAACAGAAAAACAAAAAGGTTTTGTCATGACATTAAAAAACTTTGTTTAAATAATTAAACTTTGTTAAAAGAGCTTTTAAAAACTACCATAAGAAAAGTTATTATATAAAGAACGCAGTTTATTTGTATGACGTCTATACAGCTGTACGCTTTAGATTAGTTATACATTTGTAATATATAGCAACCTTTTTAAATTAAACAGGTTGTAAATCTGTAGATGATTTCACACTTACTAACTGAAAGGTGTTTTTAAACAAATGTGAAGATATATTTGCAGCCTTGGTGACTTTTTTGGTAATGTGCCCTTATCCAGTTTTACCTCACAATGCATAATAATGTAGTCTTTCGAATAAACGTGTTCACGTGTAGAATTGATACAAATATGACCAATCAGTTATAGAAGACATGGAAAGATCATGTTCAAAAAGAGCTAATAATTCTCATTACAAACGCATGAAAGGGTCACTGATGCTATTAATGAGTTCACTGACTGAACCTGGTTAGGTTACGTGATCATCAGTGACATGCAGTAATGTCATGACAAAGGTCAGTGTTATTAATGATTAAATAAAGTCCCGTATAAAGTATTAACATGATGACAATGTGGTAGCCACAAGGTACTTTTAATAATGAAATAAGACGGCTGTCAGTTGGTTATGAAATCAGTGCAGGCTTCAGTATGGTCAGAGATTATCATTAGTATGACATTAGTACCTCTATCACATTAGTATTCAAATCATAAGTATGTTCAGATATGAATCCTTTGTGTCTTAGTCAGAATATAGCAAGACACTGGAACACTGAGAAAGAAAAACACTGAACCTTTTAAAAAATAATAAAATGACTAATATCAGCGTTTCAAATGAAAATAATAGCTCACCTTGAGTTTATCTGTCTTCAGAGCATCATGCAGATGCTTCAGTTCTCTCTCAGTATGCACCAAAAAGACATCAGACAGACTTCAGTTAAACAAAACACTTAATTATGAACAAAATAACAAGTATTTAAAGAAAGTTGACACAGGGTGAATGTATTGCCTTCAAAATGTTTATTTAGTACAAATATTAAAAAACCCAAATTTTGAAAAAAACTGAAAATTATTTTCTGTATGAAATAATTTTCTTTCAGGTTCAGATGGTATAATAGTACCAAAACATCGCTTATCTATTTTTTGTTTATACCATATATTGTTTTAAAAATAGATGTCCTCAAATTATTTGTGCTAATACAGCGTCCAAAAGGCAGTTATTCTCCAAAAATATTTTATGACTGAAGCAAAAGCTGTTTATGTAGATTTGAATGATTAATTTAGTGTTATCAAAGTTTAAACATTTGATTAAAACAGTGTGGGAATCCACAAATAGTCTCCAATCCATCAATTAATATCTTGTGAAGAGAAAAGTTGCGTGGATTTAGGAGTTGCAAAACTCCTAAATCCATTTTAACTGCAACTTCAGGCCAAAATACTTGCAGAGGATCCATTGGGGAGTAAGTGATAACAGTAATACTGAATACCTGTTCGGGGGTGCGTTTCGCAAAAGCATGGTTAGCCTACTATGGGCGCAAGTTCCGTCGTTACCAGCATAGTTCAAAGATCCGGTGTTTCCCGAAAGCATAGTTCAAACGAACAATCGCAGACAACGTCACAAACGTACGTTGTTAAAACTACAGCACTGGACCTGTGCTTAGAAGTTTCATGTTAGTAAGATAGGCCTTAATAAATATGCTCTTGGATGCAAGACGCAAACTAACATGCATTACTATCTAAATATAAAATGCGTTTTAATTATGTATTTTTGCAGGTGTTTTGTAAAAGCTGTTTTTGAAAACTGCATAAGTGGCTAAGAAAACCCTGGACTATGACGTAAGGGGGAACCCGCGATGATTCAAAAATCAAATAATGCAAAATGACAGCGAAAAAAAATAAATAAATTTGTCAATGTGTGTAATGTTCAATACAGCAGCATCATGAAGATCTCTAATCAGTTAAATAGCATAAGTTATTCCTCCACCACATGCGTGTGACTTCAGTAACATTGGTCCTATGTTGTTGAACTAATGTGATCCAAACGATGGAGATGCAACCAGTTTCCAAAACAATGCACCATGTGGTTAATCAGCAAAATCGTTGTTCGGGAAATGCACCCCAGATAAAGTACCAAACTTATCTGCATCCTGGATGGCCTGAGGGCAAGTAGACTTTCAGCCAATTTTCAGTACTATTCCTTTAACAGTTTTTATTATGCAAACCTTATTTAGGTCTGCTATACAGTAGTACCTATACTTTGCTGCCCCTTAAGTAGATTAGCAGCTGCTTATTAAATCACAGTGATTTTAACCTGACAAGTAATCTAAATGGATAAACTACCTCTGCACCATATTACCGGTAATGCATTAAGATGCACTCTGGCAACAAGGGACATCTTCATCTTTAACCTTATCCAGTGCAACAATTGACCATGACTAAGCTTGAAAAATGGCCTTTGCACGAAGGCTGTTATGCTATACATTACAAATCTTTTGACAATTTTGCAGTTATGAATCAAGTTGATGGCATCTGCGGTAGTCGTTGCTGGTGCGGGGGTTGGGAGAGGGCTCTCATCGCCATGGAGATAAGAGTGCTTCATTTTTTGCGTGAGTGGAGTGGCTTGTCAAGGTCAGAACCGAACTGTTCCTGTGCCGTCTCACAGCCCACACAAGAGAGGGGAGGAACGGGGCACGCTGGTAATTGTTCACCGGGGAGGAAGCCTACTCTACGGGTTTGACTGTAATGAGAGGGATGGACTGTAAATAGGGAGGCTTTTCTACTGTATTTCCTCCCTTCAGTGCTTTGATGTCATAGCGCTATAATTTACTTGAAATATTGAGCTGTTTGGGCATCAGAACAAAACCTCTGCGTTCTCTTAAAGGTTACAAGAATACACCTTAACAAGTACTATATGTTTATTGTTATCTAATTTGAATGGAATAGGAGTCTGCATATGTTTTGTATATTTTTAAATATCTAAACATTTACTTTATTATTCAGTAATGGCAATAGTTCAAGGTGTAATTTGGCTTTAAAATAATCATTACTAGTGCAAACATGTGTTTTATGTTTCACGCTGTAGAGAGAAGCCTACGGCTTTTGCTCCAATGGTGAGGGCAGATGGAAGAACCGCCATGTCTGTAATTATGTATGACTATGTGTCTCATCGAGTGGGAGGGAAGGAGAGCTGTGGTTATGTAATTATTAATCAACACTGTCTATAACCCTCTGCTGGTGACCAGGTACAGAGGAGGCCCTCATCGACTCATATTGTAAGAGCTCTTTAAGTGATGAGAGAATACTATTATCAGTCATATATAGATCTGAGGATAAACCCTGCATACATGAACATTATGTTCAAGTAGAGGGTTATGCATAATTATTAATAGTAGCAGTAATAATGATAATAATCATAATAATATTTATTGAATTAATAATATTAATAATGATTTGTCTTTGTCACGAGCCAGGTTTGACTCCCACTTTTTCCCCCCTCTCTCTCTCTCTCTCTCTCTCTCTCTCTCTCTCTCTCTTCCTCTCGGCTGCTCGTTATCCCCATCTGGGCTCGCTCTGATTGCGCAACACCTGTCTCTCCTTTTCGCGCTGATTACCTTCCCCTTATCTGTCTGTCTAATACTAGCCTTGTCGTCAGTTTGTTACTTTGTTGCGCTGTCTGGTTGCATCACTGTTTCTCAAGAAAGATCTACTATCTTAATTCCTGTTTAGTCACTTTTGTCTTTGTCTAGTATTAGTTACTGCAAGTCTCTCCCTGTGTGTTTGCATCAGTTACAGTACCTGTCGCCTGCCGAGTCTGCTCGCCTCTTTATTTGGACACTCGTTCCTGGACGCTCCACGGGAGCCTAGAAGTTTTGTTCTGCGAAGTACTGCCTGATTGTGGACGTTTGCCGCTCCCCATTGGACTCTTGTTTATTATTTTGCACCCTGTCCAGTCCTGCACCACGGATGTGCCAGTGGTCGGCAGACTGCCTGAGTTTTGATTATTGACTTTTTGAAATAAACCTCTGTTGATCAGTCCTTCGCTTCTGGGTCCTTCTCTCGTCCCGTAACTGAACAAACCGACCATCAATGGACCCAGCGAAGGAGACTCTGATCCGCTCGGCTCGGAGCTATGCTGGGGTGACACCAGGAGGAACTTGCGGCCGTCAGATTTGTCGTGAAGGAGCTAACGGCGCAGGTAACTGAACTAATGAATCAAGTGATGGATCTGCACTCTGAACCTGCAGCGATGCCTCCTCGACCTCACCAAGAACCGTAGATAAATAACCCAACGTGTTACTCGGGTCAGCCCTCTCAATGTCGAGCCTTCCTGACTCAATGTGAAGTAGTGTTTTCCCTTCAACCGACTACATATGCCGGGGACTGCGCCAGGGTCGCCTTTGTCATCTCTCTCCTGTCCGGATGGGCTCGGGACTGGGGAGCGGCAGTCTGGGAGACTCGATATTTCTGCGATCGATATTTTCTCTTCAAGGAGGAAATGATCAAGGTCTTTGACCGCTCCGTGTTTGGCACTGAAGCATCACGTTGTCTCTCTTCTCTTCGCCAAGGACGCCGCTCCGCTGCGGATTACGTTATAGTGTTCCACACTCCACACTTCCATACGCAACACACTCTCGGCCACCTGTGGCTGGAACGAGCCTGCTCTCGTTGCGCAATTCCTGGAAGGGCTGGCTGATGACGTCAGGGAGGAGATTCTTTCGCGTGAGGTTCCGACCAGCCTGGACTCGCTGGTGGAGTTAGCAATTCGCCTGGACAAGCGCTTCGAAGGACATCGTCGAGCTCCGGTGCCTACGTCAAGGTCCCAGGTTAACCCCTTTAATTCACCTCCTCCGATGACTTCCTCTTCCGAGCCCGAGCCCATGCAGCTCGGCGGAAAACGCATCTCTTCTGCTGAGCGCCAGACCCGCATTCACCTTAGAATGTGCCTTTATCGTGGCACAGAAGGACATTTTGCCACTCGATGCCCAGTAAAAGCCAGTACTCGTCCGTAGTCAGGGGTGTTCGTGGGAGCACATCTACTTTTACCCCTGCTTCTGCAGCTCGTACTAGCCTTCCTGTTTACCTTTTGTTTAAAGGTACGTTACACTCTTGCTCTGCGCTCATTGATTCTGGGGCCCAGGGCAGCTTCATTGACGAAGAATGGGCCCGTAAACACAATATTCCCCTAAAAGAGATCAACCCCCCTCTTCTTGTTTATGCTCTGGACGAGAGCATTCTCTCGAAGATACACAGAGTCACGGTCCCTGTTAGCCTTGCCGTTTCGGGCAATCATCAAGAAACCATTTACTTTTTTGTTTTCCATTCCCCTCTAACTCCCCTTGTGTTAGGGCACCATTGGCTTGTTCTACACAATCCTCAGATTAATTGGGCTGAGGGAACTATCCTATCGTGGAGTGTTTTGTGTCATGTCAAGTGTCTTGTCTCTGCTATCCCTGTCGTGTCCTCTGTTTCTATGTTTCAGGAGGAACCTGGCAATCTTTCTGGCGTGCCGGAGGATTACCTCGATCTGTGGGCGGTATTCAGTCAGTCGGAGGGTCCAGCGGCCCCAGCGGCTCGCACGCGCTCCCTTTTTTAGGTACTGGGTGCGACAGGCGCAGCTGTTTTAGCGGCTTTATCCTTCTGGGGTCTTGCACCACATGAAAAGGCCCGGCATTCTGCTCCAGCGGTCGTTTCATGGGTGTGGTACTCACATGTCCAATCCCGTCGGGAGCATGGAGAAGGGCGGTGAAAAAGGAAAAGGGTGGTGACAGGGATTCCTGTCTGGGAGGCTCTCCCTCTCGCTCCATGTCGGATCCTGGACAGAAAAACAGGTTTTTTCGACAGTCTCAACCAACCACAGGGTAAATGACTATAAAAAAAGACGTCACTTACCCGTCACGGTACCGCTCTTCCTGAAGTCTTTTGAGCAAAAGGGGATGACATCATCAGATGTTGCCCACTGCGCCGTCGTAGCTCTGCCTTGCCTGCATCCTCCACCACTGTGATGGGAGGAGCTTAGACAAAATAGTGGGAGTAGCGTCAGGCCTCAGAGAGGGTTATATTTAACAAAAATAACATAATAAAAGTAAAGTGTCCAGGATAAAAGTGTACAAAATAAAGAGGAGGAACTGGTGTCCTCATCGTGCTGTAGTGAAGGTCAGGCAGTGTTCGAGGGGAAGGAGTCCAGCAGCCCCCCCGACGGCTCGCACACACTCCCCTTTCAGGTCCGGGGCGTGAGAGGCAGCGGATTCATCCTTCTGGGGCCTTAACCCATGTGAAAAGGAGACTCAACGGCCCAGCATCTGTAGTCGTCCAGCAGCTCGCATCTCGGGCGGCATGACGATCTCCCACAGAGTAGAGAATGTTCTTATGTTCAATTCTTATTTTTAGGCGGGCACATGTTTTCTTAAGAAAAATCTAATTCCTCTTAAGGATGTATATGTGCAAGATGTTTATTAAACTATATGTTACAATATGTTACATTCTCAACCAGAGGCTACCATTATGATGGCATTTTTCTGTGCGTGGGTGTTACGTTTGACCTCTATAGTCTCATATGGGAGTCTTTGATGGCCATAATAATATAAAAATGAAAGTCATTATTTTCTAAATGACTGCCATCTCCATCTTGAGGTCTGTTTTTTACGATTCATATTCGTAGAAGGACATTTAAAGGACTAGTTACTTAATACAGTAATAGGTAGGAATACTTGCAAAAATTTTTTTACTAGATATTTGCCCTACAGGAGAATTTTGGAGTGTGATCCAAAACTTTTGCATGCTTTGACCACCCATGCCCATCCACCCTGAAGACATTGTGCGTGTGTGAATGTGTGTGAGTGTTTGGTGCTCTGGCTATCAGGCTTGGAAGCATCTTTAAGATCAATATGCTTCATCTCCCTCTGCAAAGTAGAAACAGGTCCAGTTCACTGATTTAGAGGCTCACTGGTCGGCAAACGCACAAACACACCCTGCTTTCTTGGCCCCCTGCTGTTTGGAGATGGCCCTGAAACAGCCTCTTGTTTGGCCTGCTGTGAAGAGTCTCGAGAAGGTGGGGTGCCACCCATTTCTGCAGAAGAGCCCTTAATTACAGAAACTGGGTGTCCTGCTATTGGTGCACAAGTGAATAATAGCAACAATTTGTCTCAATAAATGCCCCCCCGTAAAGCGATGACATTGAGGGAAGACAGACGAAGCAAGAGGAGTGATGAAGTGATGTTTAGCTTAGATTGAGAGACTGTGATTTTTCACTATTATATCGTTTAATAGTGGCGCCAAAGCTTTATTGAGCCAGTGTCTCTTTTCTTCTGTCAGTCTGGGGTTTCCCAAATGACAATGTAACTTGCTGATTAACCACAATAGTATGATGCATTGTTTTGAAAACGAACTAACTACACACGACTGTTTCCCGAACACAGTCACATCTCCATCATTTGGAGCACATTAGTTCAACAACATAGGGCCAATGTTACTGACGTCACAGGCATGTGGTGGAGGATTTTGCTATTTAACTGATTAGAGATCTTCACTAATTTACTATTTTTGTTCACTGGCATTTTGCTTTATTTGATCTTTAAATTTATGCACATGCGCACTTTTCAAAAACAGCGTTTAGATTGTACATGCAAAAACACATAATTAAAACGCATTTTATATTTAGATAGTAATGCATGTTAGTTTGCTTTTTGCGTCCAAGAAAAAGCTTGTGACATTGACTACGATTGTTTGTTTGAACTATGCTTTCGGGAAATAAAACTTGTATTTAGCAAGGATGTGTTAAACAGATAAAAAGTAAAGACTTGTATTGTTAGAAAATATTTCTATTTTAAATAAATGCTGTTTTTTAAACTTTTTATTTATCAAAGAAAAAAAAACATTATTCAAAAAAAAAAAAATCATCAAGGCTGATCAAAAACAGACTAACAATTTTCTATTTTAATATATATATATATTTATATATATATATATAAAAATGAAATTTATTCCTGTCATTATGCCATTCTTCAGTGTCACAGGATCCTTAAGATTTGTATGTTATTCTGTAGTGTTATTATTATTTGCTATGTATTGGTTGGATGCCCAAAGTAAGTGCTTTCTAAATCAGTGAATCTGTTTCTCGGTGCACATGACTTAATGATTCTGAGGGCAAAGTTTAATTATAATGGGTCAGAAAATAAAAACTCAGAGCCGTGGTGTTTCACTGAGTTTTGACTCTTCTAATCTGCGACTAAACTATAGTTTACCAGAGAATCGAGATAACTGAGAAAGCTGTTAAAGGTTAAAGAAACCATATTGATTCACTGAGTAAAATGTGTTCAGAAACATAATCATTTATGATTTCTGAACATAATTCATGCTCTTCTTCCTAACTCATGAGCTTATCAGCAATAGAAACTCAAAAATTCCCAGCATGCATCTGACTCCTGCTGCACTTAAAATGCACATGAGCCATGATGTCAGAGAACACAACATGTAGCACTCTTTACCCACCTCTTGTGCTCGATGGGAATGGCTCAGTTTATATCTGTTGCAATGAAGGAGAAGAAGATGAATAATAAGTGGCACCTCTTAATGAGGGCACTGATTACACACAAAGCGCATCATCAATCAACAGGAGCGTTTCTGCTTTAATAGAGCCAGACAAATGCAAAAGGGCTGAAATCCAGAGCTGCTTCACCAACGGGCCTCCCAGGTTTTATTAGTCACTCTGCAATGTTAATATGAGTTATTTGTGCCATTATACCATTGAAGGAGTCTCGGTACAAGGAGAGAATGTTGATTAGCACCGATTCTGGAGACTTTCTTTGAAATGGCTGTTGTCAAGAGAATCACACGATCGCATTAATTATGCTGAGCTGCTTTCTAAAGTCGAGTCTAATCAATGACTGTAAACGGAGGATACTTGTTATGTGCAACACTGAAGAATACTGTCAGATTTTAACACACTTCAGCATGATATAAAATAATATGATCCAATATAATACAGTGCAGAACATTATAAAACATAATGCGTTTCAGCAAACTATTTTATACTTAAGAGTTAAGGTCATTGCACACCGAGTCTGAAATTTTCGTATGTATTTTTTGAATGATATATGAAGGGTTTGCTGGCAGCGTGTGAGGTCGTGTTTATTTTTTCATGTGCAAACATTTTGGATGAGAATTTCAGATTTAGTGCGCAAAGACCTTAAGTTGGTCAAAAGTATAGACAAGTATCCACGATAAATAAAATGAAAATGTTTTGCTAAGTCTTGTTTTAAAATGTTTTTTATAAAACTTTTATACCATTTTTAACCAATTGCCTCTAGTGGCAAGGCTTAAAATGTAATGCCAATATAAATCGATAACGCACATTTCGAACTGTTATTAATGCATTACATTTTTTCATAGTATTTGTTTATATTATTAAATATAGTATTTATTTATTCATAAAATAGCATTTATTTATTTTTAATTAGTCTATTTTTCTTTAAATTATGATGGTAGTGGTAGCATCTAGATATAAAAATAAGAAATAAATAGATTTTTATAAAATTAATAATGCATACAAGTACAATATTTATACAATGCTTTATACAAGTCACAATAAATGTACAGCCATGCCCCATCTGACCTACCAAAGTAATAATGGATACAGAACACAATATCAACAATAATAAATGCTATAAATGAATTTCTTTTTTAACCCATCGACAAAGAAACCTACAGTAATTTGTTCACTTCTTGAAGGTAACTCCTAAGCTTCTTCGCTAGAGACTGTCTAGTCATGGTTTGGTTTAAATGCCAGTCCAACAGTTTTCGTGGATAACACCACATGTTGGCTATAAACAAGAATGGAAAAATAGAAGTCTTACAAGATCACTCTTATAAGAGCCATTTAATTTCTAATCCATTATAGGATGTCTGAAAGAGGTTAAAAACACTTCAGTATTGCTCTGGCAACCATCTCCAAGGAGAGGCAGGCCTTTAAGTAGCCATGACTATTCAGTGGATTTGATTTCAATAAGTAAAGCTCCAGAAGGGAGGTTCGATGGGCTTACATACACAGCAAACAGGCCTCTAAAGATAACACCATTAATTAATGTCCATTGTATGGGGGATTGTCTGTAACAGTTTGAATGAAATTATTCACCAGTCTCAAGATTGGGCTTTTTGTTTATAAAGCCATAGTTCCTTATGGTCAGACCAGCAAAAAGTAATTACATTTGCTATGCTAGATATGTTTGTTCATTGATATGCAGAACAATGAAATGGTCACTTAAAACAAAGATGTAGGGCAACTTATTAATGCCACTCAAATAGCTTACAGTCTGTGCAAAGAAGTGGACTCTGTCAGTTTAATGCTTACAGCTGTGCTTCAGAAAAAGCTGATTAATCACAGAAACAAACAAACAAACCAAAAAAACATTTACTTGTATAATGAAAATTACATCTTTCATATTTCTGCACATTTGATTTTAACAACTTAATAAAAAAGAACATTTTTTGATATACACTGCTCAAAAACATAAAGTGAACACTTAAACAACGACAATTCGCTATTGTCTATTGTGAAAAATACATGTATGTAAACCTAACAAATTGTGTAAGTGGAAATAAAAATGCAAAAATTGCATTTCAAAATAGTTGAGCTTCCCCTCCCCTTCCTCACAGTGGTTTGGCCCACTGCCTACTATCCCAGTCTATCTCACCTACGCTACACATGCAAGTCAGGTATGTGACTGCGTCTCTGTGCATTAACTAGTTGTTGAACTCCAGTAAATAGGGAATTTTATTCACTTTAATAAAAGTGATTCTCTTTAATGTAGTTAATGGTGATTCGTTAATAAATGAGTTGTGGCAAAAATGCTGATTACAGATGTAATTTTCCAAGAATCTGCTATGTTAGCGATTAAAACGTTACTTATCTATTTAACGTTAGCTTCTTTGCAATAGCTTGTTGCACTGCAACTAACATGCCAAAGCCGTTTCCCATGCATTATTTTATTTGTGGCGACTTGGCATAATGTTAACATTTAACAGCAGACATTCCAAGTCTCCCGGAAATTCCAGGAGTCTCCCGTATATTGATAGTGGCTCTCTGACGCCCACGAATTGTAAAATACCCCAGAATCTAGACCAAGCGGGCAAGCGTGTGTACGCGTGACAATAAAGTCTTCATCGTGCATCTTAAAATGCGTGCATAAGACGGAGTCAAGAAGAGAGTGAGAGAGACCTTGCATGCATGTGAACTGTGTGTGTGCCTGTTCATAGTGCAAGCTAGACAGAGAGCATCCTGATTAGTTTATTAAGCAAAATTAGCCAATCAGCTTTGAGTGTTGGCGGGCTTTTATTTTTATTTTTTCCGTGGACCGAAATTATCAGTTCAGCGCAGCCTAATAGATCGTTGTGGCAGAGAGAGAGAGTGTAAAACAACATAACAAACATTGCAATAGTTTTGAAGAAAAAAATCTGCCTTTTGATTAAACCAGAGAAAAACGTATAACTTAAAAAAACAATTTTCCACAGTTATTAAGTACAATATGACTGAAATATTTGTGTCCCCTTCCAAAAATTGCTATGGTTATTGCCCCCCCAGTGGGTCATGGTAATTTATTTTTTAAATATATTTATATACAATATAAATTATATTAATATAAATATATACACGTAAATATTTTCTAAATATATGCTGTATGTGTTTGCTTTCATATATACATTCGTACTTTCATATATAATATTAAATGTTTGCAAATATATGACATTGACTATGTTAAGGTGACTCTTCTATTGGAAAACAAAATGAAATAATTTTAGATATTTGATTATGACTCACCCAATTCAAGACCTGCAGTCTTTATAATCAAAAGAAGATTTATTTCATAAAAATAATCCTCTTGATAAATTGTTACTCTGATAAAATAATATATTGATGAAAATTGTCATAGAAAATTACATTAAAAAAAAAAGCAAAATTGAAGCATTTCACTGATAATCTCAGACACAAGCCTGTGCTGTAATGTACTTATGCTGTAATGGTAAAATATAAACATTAAAGCAAAGGTTCTCATTGATCACAAGTGGTCTGATTCCCAGAAGTGAAGCCTCCCATAGGCTATACAGCTTGACATAACTTTAGACTGAGACAGACTGACAGCGCATCGATAGTAAGGTATGAGAAATGCTCTTTGCTACTGGTCAGTACATCACTGTATTGATCATTGTGCTTTTTATGAGGTTCAAGGTCTCAGTGAAGAAGAAGCCTAGTCAGCCAGAACAGATACGTGACCTCCACTACCCTCTAAAAAGGGTAAGATGGAAAATATATAAATCAGGAATAAAATGTTAAGAACTGCTTTTTGGGTCCTTTGCTCCATTTATGCCATTTAGGTTGCAATGAAACTGAAGTAGAGACAGATCCTTTCTTATAGAGATGTGCACCAAAATGTAAAATGCTTTATCAGAAATGAAATGTAAGATGGGGAATAGGCTCTATGCATCTGCTGACTGGATTTTGAGATGTAAGTATTGCATTCAAAGGTTAAATTATTGGAGAATGATTTTAAACATTACAAGGTATAAATAACTTTTTACATGCATAAAAAAACAGATAAGATTTAAATTCCCATTTAATATTAAGGTAGAGCTAAAAGTGAGGACATTGCAAGCTGAACCCCCAGACCCTCCGTACTAATATTAATCCTCATAGCCTATTAGCCTGCGTAAATTTCCATTTTCTTGCCAAATTGCCCTTGTTGCATAATGTAGGATAAGAGTCTGCCACTAGAGGCATCAGCCCTAGAGAGACGCCTTGGTAGGAGCAGGTTTGTGATCACGTGTGTTAGAAAGAGAAGAGAGAAAAACACGTGTTTGAAAGTCACAAGTTTAAGCGCACATATTACGCTCATTTACAAGTTTGTGATTTTATTTTTGGGAATACAGTTAGATGAGTTAAAGTTCCAAAACATTTTTATTTACCTGAAACGCTTGTACTGGGTCTGAAGTCGCATACAGCACCACATGTGGGTAGAACTTACTTTGAACTTACGCATGTTCTATATAGTATGAATGAGTTCATGAAATTCTGATGTACATGTATCCCATGGCCTTATGAGATAGTAAAGTCCACTGGATGCACACTTCAAAATCTCACTGGAAGTAGTATGACATTTGTATAATTTTTGCCTGCTGCTATATCAATAGTATGCCTATGGCTATATTATGGGTCACATGCTGTTTTTAAGTAGGCATATCCAGACACTGGTTAGTTCCTGTATCTTTCCAAGAGGCCTAGTCTGTTCTGACTGGTTAGTAGCTTAGAACATGTTGGAAATGTACCACTGCTTATCATAATTGGGTTTCAGCTCCCAAAGTTTCACAAACAGTTGTAAACTGTATTAAACACATGGAAGTGTTGGCATTGGAAGTCCACATGTTGTGTTTTTGCCCTGGCAGTTAAAAACATCTCCTTCACATAGCAAAATCACTTATCTAGTTGTTCTTTAAGAGCAGGCATTATGCAAATATGTAGCTTTGTGACATAGACAAGTCAGAAATAATGACAAAAGTACAAACAAGCCATTTCTGTTAAATCCCTTTGAGGTCAACTTTGATCTTTGTAACTTTTCTGACTGTTTACCTGCATACCAGCTATATTACACACTAAAGGAAAGATAAAATACAAACAGCACAATAGGTGCCCTTTAATGTCAATGTATGCTAAATTTGTAGTCAATATGCCCTGCATACAGAGGATCGAGGCCTTCATTGACCTGCAAAAATGTACCTACGGTTAAACAAAAAGTAGGAACATGACAACCAACGTCATCTCATCAATGATTCATGGTATCGGTAGAAAATGAAACTTTTTTTTTTTTTGTTTGCTCTTGGTTCATTTCAGAAAGCTTCATGATTGCTGCTGAAAATGATTGTTCTAGTCTGCCCTCAATGTCATTACGCAGTGTTACATCTCCGCTGTCGTCCCTTTGAGTGCTCTGCACTTATAGTGAACCAGTGCCTGTTTGAGATGAAGGAAATGGAGCTATTAAAAATGAATAGGAGTTCCTGAAGAAGATCTTTAAAAGATATTGCCAGTTCTGTAGCCAAGAGAACCCTGGACATCATGTCCGCTTAATGCTTCACAAAATAGCTGCCACAAGCTCATATTCTCTCTGCGCTCTTCGACGGAAATGCGTCTGCAATTAAATAAAAAAGCAATAATTCTTTTCAAACTTACTGTGTATTCTTGTCAGGAATAAGTAACCTATTAAAAATGTGCTAATGACTAAACTCTTGTAAATGAACGTCCTTGCTAAGTCCTCCACAGATGGATTGATACGCGCAAGAACAAATAAGTCAAACCGCAGTGAAGCAGTTCGGAGCAGTGACCTGCATATCCCGTCGTGTTTCTCACAGAGCCCTTATTTGTCAGCGATGACATGAGCTCATTTTTACTTTTCGAAACATTACTGCACTACTGCAATCTAGCTGCAGCATGAGAACTTTATTAACATGTGGCTCTGTGCTTACCACTACAAGCCATTACTCTTTTTTTCATATTTGCCTGACTGTCACAGCACGGTTAGACCAAGCCTTCTTTTTCCTCATGACAGGAAATGAAACTCAGGGAAGGCTGAACTTTACTTGACCTCACCATCTGTCTCCATGGTGATGAATTCGTACCCTACCATGGTAACTGAGTTTTCTGGGAGTATGGTATTCTCTGGCTGATCCAGAGCCGAGATTTACAATTCAGTATATTTTCCGGTTCAGTGTCTCATCTGGTGGAAAAAACCTCGCACCTGCTCCTGATGTTCCTCAATTCTGCCAGCAGGGGCTAACTGCATCACGCTAACTGTCTGAATCTAATGACTGCATACTGAAGAAGATACTAGACAGTCCTGGATGAGATATGCTTCGTTTCATTCCGGGAAGGAAAGATTTTTAATGCCCCTTCTTAGAAAAATGCAACTAAAGAGCACTGCCAGTCAACTGTTAAATTGGAAACTTTTGCAGACAGGTCTGATTCATTGTGATGTTTGTGAATGACATTTCACAAACATGGTGGCATTGGCGTAAATATACTTTATTATAATAGGACAGTATTTAGACAGGACGTGAGAGAGAGAGGGAGAGAGATGGGTGACAGGATCGGGAATGGTCTGTTGGGACTAGAAAGGATTTAGTTCTGACTGGAAATCAACAATTTCCCGCTTGTTGGATTGTGTTTTATTAACATCTACACCTACCCAAACCCTAATCGTACCTCTTACAATAACAAAAAAAAAAAAAAAAGTAATTATTGTTGTACAGTGTGACAAAAATTCTGCTTTATTGATGTGCTTGTACGGTAGTGCCATACATATGGAACAAAAATCCTGCGTAAAGTATTTGAAATAAAAAGCTTGTTGAATTCCACAAATCGAAAAAAGAAAGCATTGCAATGAACAGTGAAGGGCGGCAAGAGCGAATTTTGACGCACTCGTCGGCAGCGGTGTGAAGCGGTGTGGAGCTTACTGTCAAAAAAAGTTGTGCATGGCTTTTACGATTAAACATACGTAATATTTTTAATATTTATAATATTATACTATGGCTTGGATGAATACTTGATACTTTAGTTTTTAATACTGAACGTTGAATAAATTGTTGTAATCATGTCCCTAAGTCTAATGTGCTCAACACAAGTGTGGTCATTTTAGTGTGTATTAATGTATTAATATAAATGTTGATAAACAAAAAGAAACCAATTAATTTTAAGAGACATTTCTTTAGCATATTTAATATTGCTCTTTAATTACGCAAAAATATTTTATCTGATTAATTTGTGAAATTTTCAGTAGATTACTAAAATATTCGATATCTGCAGCCCTAATGATTCATCATACTTACAGGTAGAAGTTCAGAGGAGCAAGCCGGTCCAAATAAACTGGGCACTGATCCATCTTTTAATACCAAGCGTTGAATATCGTGTTATACTCCAAGATTGGAAAAGTCATCAGTAAAATTACGCACCACAACAAGAGACTACTGCTGAGGTGTTATGAAAAAATTAATCACTCATTATTTGTATTCATCTTTCAGAAGGGCATATAAAACAAATTTACTCTCACAGGATACTGCGTCTTCTTGACATGATGTAATCCACGTGGAAATTGTACTAAATGTGGGCGGACATTATGCAAACATGTTAGTAAGTGACGTGGATCAGTAACATAGAAAGATTCGAATTGCTGACGACTCGTTTAGGTGAATGTGAGTTGACTTGTTTTTTGTTTTTTGCTACATGACACAATTCATGAAAGATCAAATTTGAAAAGGCATAATAGGGGCACTTTAAACCAATAAAGTAATATATTATTGTACTGCAAAATAAATAGCTGAGTGTTTAATAATAATAATAATTAGAATAACATCAAATTATAATGAATATCCCAGTGACTTTGAATGTAGAAAATAGACATTTGTGTGAGCACATGGTGGACCAGGATGTGATTGTGTTAAGACCAGAGATGAAACTGGAGATTTGCGTAGGAGCCTGCCAAGAACAAAGCCAACACTGTAAAACCGAATAGTAAAACTTACTTAGATATAGTTTGTAAGCTGTACTTAGTTGTTATACTTACTAGCTAGGTTTTACCATGTTAGAGCAACTTTCAAGGCAAATAAAACAATTTACTTAATTGCTTTGAGTGACACTTACTTAAAATATTCAAGTAG
>JAUCMT010000036.1:12382872-12416826 GCA_032357475.1 Enteromius thamalakanensis
AGACATAAACAGAGAAAAGTAGTTCTGGCTACATATTTTTCCGCAAGACGTATGCAATTCTTTTTATTAACCACTAGAGAGCCAAAAATGAAAACTACAGCTTTAATATGAAATAAAATAAAATTTATTTTTAAACAATTTTGACAGTGACATTTTTGCTCTATTAATATAATTATTTCAGATAAAGTTAAAGCAAAATTGTCCAATTGACTTTAATTCAATTGGCCAATTGAATTAATCAGTATTTTGAACAAATTGGTTGGGCAAATGATTCAATGACTCCCTCAAAGCTGCAGTTTCCAGAATGAATCAAGATTAATTTCCAGAATGTTTTTAAACAAATTGTAACGTACAAGAATCACTAAAAACAGTCTGTCTGCATTGTGTAAAAAACAGAAAAGTAATACAAACAGTGTTGGAACCTCTCCCAGCCTCGCACTGTTGACTTAAATGCCTGGATACAAAGTAAAAAGGCTTTTTCTATTATCCAAAAATTACAACAGAGTTTAATCCAGGACTAAGCTTAATCAGAGCCTTGGAAAACAGCCCTGAGTATAATTTCAGAAGGTGAAATTTTAATTTCATGCTAGTGGCAGTTGAAATAATGCAATAAGAGGATTCTGATAAAAGCAGAATACAAGCTTGTGGCAATGTTTGCACACGTGTTCTAATTTAAATTGATATTAGTTTCATTCAAGCAATAGGAAATAATCATAAGAGAAGCCTTATTCTTAGAATGTCTGTAAGGCAGAAGTCTGATATGATGCATACGGTGAGGACAGCAATAAACATAAAAGGAAAAAGTGACGGAAAGCCTTAATGAAGTTTCCAAAACATGACCGAAATGCATTCTTTTTCATGCGAATGACTGGGGAAGAAAAAAGAGAAGGCCGTGTTTAATATTCCAGGAATGAATCTATGACTTCACACCTCTCCTTCCGCTCTGCTGAGCGCCCATTTCTTATTATGCATATCATTTTGCATCTGAATCCACTGCCTTTATTAGTATCCTGGGGATAGGACACACACAGAAAAGACTCATACCCAACCCAACCCCAGCTCCGAAAAAGATCTCAGAACTCGCCGGGGCAGCAATACACCTGCCATGAATATTTTTTTTTTTAATAAGAAGCACTGCGATTAATTCACTCCTCCTTAGAAACAGGAGCTTAGTATAATCTGCTGAAAAATGAATGCTTATTGCTGCTTTCATCAGTTAATAAAACAATTTATGAAAGCTATGATAATACCATGACAAAATTACAGCTATAATGGTCCATTAGGTTGATCGGTCGCCCCCTAATATCTCTTGGTTCAGGGTCATAACGCAGCCCTCTGCATTCATTAACATGCACTGAAATTAACTGTAAAGCACCCTCTTGTAAAAAAATTCACATATTAATACTGTTTTAGATTTTTGTCAAGGTCTAAATCCGCCTAACAGCTGCTGCTATGACAAAATAGTTGCTAGACATCAGATTTGGGCAGCTATGTAATCCATCTCGTCCTCTGGCACTCAGTTCAGACCCTGAAGTCAGTGTAGCTGTTTGTCTTCGCTTCTGCCACAGTATGCATGGTTTATTTACTGCCAATAACTGTGCTCACCTAGCATGTGCAGGGAGCATCTCCATCGTTCTAACATGGCAATATAATGATTTTATCATGTGACAGTGATCCATACTTGGGTAAATTAATGGGTCTTACTGTAGGCATACTGTCTGCATATTCATTTTACTGTGTGCTGGAGGGATTATTGGACATTGCACACTCCATTGGGTAAAAGCACAGTCAAAGTAAATAGCAATGCCAGACTAAACAATTAGGTTAACTCACAGGTAAATGTTTTTCTTCAATACATGTTAGCCACAATTTTTTCTCCCAAAAAGCTCTCAGTTGTAATGCCTGAAGAGTTTGGAGAACACCTGATAAGAAAAAAGAGACCACTCCTTCAAGCAGAATCTCTCCAGATCCTTCAGAATACCAGCTCCATGATGGTGCTTCTTCTCTTTAGTTCACCTCACTCATTTTCAACAATTTAATTGTTTTAGTTTATGATTACAACACTGTTAGACAGATCAATCTCTTATTTATATATTTAATTAGATATACAGTTAGGTGCATATATATTTAAACACATGCAAATGTTTTGTTATTTTAGCTGTTTACCAAAACATGCTCAGGTTTTGTCAAAGTTATATAATGAATGTGTACAAACTCTTCTCTAATTTGAGGGTATTTACATAAAAAAATGGAAGAATGATTAAGATTAAATCAGATTAGATTTAAATGTATTTACAGTTTATGTAGACTCGCCTTTTTCGATGGACCAAAAATAATTGGACAGTTGACTCTGTTCTGTGGACAGGTGTGGGCTATTCCTTTTTTAGTTCTTAATTTGTTAAGCTGGTAAAAGGTCTGGAGTTGGTTCTACGTATGGTAATAATTTAATCAAAAGCTGCTGTGTGAACCCACATCATGAAATCAAACCATTCCATGCAAGTGAAACATGCCCTAGTTAGGCTTTAAAAACAAAACAAATCCATCAGAGAGATAACAGGAGCATTAGAAATTAGCAAATCAACAAGGAAGACCACACTGGCGAGCTGAACAACATTAAAATGCTATCCTTTGGAGACAGCAGTGGTGGGAACGCAGGAACCTATCCATGGTGAAAAAGAAAGAAAGAAAAAAAAAACAAGCATCCAGCCAAGTGTAGAAATCTCTTCAGGCGGTAGGCGTGACATTGTTAAAGTCCACAGTCAAGAGAAGACTTCATGAGAGCAAATACAGAGAGTTCACCACAAGGTGCAAACCAGTCATAAGCCTCAAGAATAGAAAGGCCAGAATAGACTAAAAAACCAAGTTAAAAAGCCAAACTATAGTTGTGTAAAAATCTTTCTTGGATGGATAAAACTTATGGCACAAAAATATGGAGAAAACTTCTCTGTAAAACCTTGTGGAGGTCATGATGGCATAAGCATGCATGGCTTCCAGTCGCAGAAACAATTAATTATATTATATAATATTATATATATATATGTGTGTGTGTGTGTGTGTGTGTCCACATTCAACCAAATGCAGAAGTTGATTGGACAGCGCTTCACAGCACAGATGGACAATGACCTAAAGCATACTGCAGAAGCAATCCAGGAGTTTTTGAAGGTATAAAAGCGGGATGTTCAGAAATGGCCTAGTCTATTGCTTGATCTCAAATGTATTTCACAAGCTGAAGATAAAACTAAAGGCAGAAAGTCCCATAAGCAAACCACAATTAAAGATGAGCTAGGTGTGTTGGATTAGCATTGGAGCTAAATTCTGCAGGAAAATAGACCTTGAGGGCCCCCAAAACTGAGCATTTTGCATGTCATTTTATTCAAATACACCTTATTCAGGTCATCAGCTCGTTAGTAGAGATTACAAAGTCCTAATATGGGTATGTCAGACAAAGGGGACATGTACAATGGAGTGTTGGGGGCTCCATGAACAATTATATAAATGATCTATTATGCAAATAAATTAGCAAGCAAAGACAACCATGAACATGTTTATAGGTCTCAAATTGCAAGACCTTTTGGATCCTAGTGTCTTGTGCAACCAAGCTGTTGCTAATAGACCCCTAATAACATTACTGACATTTCATGCTTTAGCCAATTAGACAAGATAATTGCTTTAGTAAATCAGTCCCTTGGATTTTATTCCCAGTACTGTTTGCTGTCACAAGCTCCTCATACATTATTCACTTGCAGAATTTGAGGCTTGCCTCTCAGCAATATTCAGGAAAGTGTTACATATAGGTCTGAGGTCTTATTTTCATCTGAAAATCCATCAGATTGGTAGTGAATTAAAATACTTAAAAATTCCTTGAATGCCATGGACCCAAGTTTCAAATCCATACCACAGTGATTGAGCTGAGCGGGGCACATTCACTCCATCTAAAGTGAAGGTCAGTCATAAAAGTAAAATATTCACCTTTTAAAAGACTGATTCCTTACAAGCTGAAGCAGTTCTGTAGATTTATTTAGTATTGCTTCAGGCTTAAGTCAGACTCACTCAAAATGATCTGGGATTATGAATACATGTTTCTATCCTGCCTTTACTTCTCTCTCTATTCTTCACGCTCTCGCTGTCTCTCTCATGAAATCAATTTTACACACATCCTGCCAGCAATTAATCGAACTTCATGATATTTATGGTACAGCAGATTTATCCTGCATACAGTCTGTCTTTGCCTGATAAGAAGAATGGAGAACAGGTGCTTTGACACCAGCTTAGAAATATGACAAGAACAACCCCAATAACAATGAAAGACACGCAACGGACTTTTAATAACATTAACAAATGTTAAGATATTAAATCAATCAAAGAGATTGCATTAAAGAATGTAATATACAGAAATAAACTAGAAACAAACAAAAAATAATAATCCAAAGGCCATCTATAAATGGCCTCTCTCAATAAAAATGAAAAATATTGAATTATAATTATTGAATGGGTTATGGAGAAATAGGCAGTGAACCTGGAAGTTGTTCTGAAAGATTTTCTGTAAGAGGTTTGAGATATTTTAATTAATTGGAATGTATTAATATATTAATGTCATATAAAATTTGTAGTTTGTAAAACTTCTAAAAGATGCCATTCGGTATGTCAAAAGTTTGCTTCATATATTTTATGTATTCATATTTAAATATACATGAACTACTGAACTGTTCAGCATTTTATGCTTGTTAATGACATATAAATGAAAGACGCTATTACATGTTTCCACTTTTAGCTATCATAACACCAGTGATTAATTTTTGTTGTCATCTGTTCACACAGCAGGACACCTTCAATAAATTATTCTTCATTTACTATACGTGGGTGTCTGAATCCATATGTTGTAAAAACCTGTTCCTCTTTGAATGGAAACACTACTTTGCATTTATCAACTGCTTTTTCACTTTACATTCAAAGGGCACTTTTTACACATTTATAGCATAACAACACTTATGGTGGTGCTTCTTGGGGAGGGGGTTTGGGAGTTCAAGTGGATGAGTGCCAACTGTCAGTGAGGTTAATGTGGTATCTGTTCTCCTCTGTGCTCAGTGTGACAATGTGCTGATTGTAATTGCTGAGCACTAATAACAAGGAGGTGCGGCTGTGACTAATTAACTCTCTGATGCAGATTACAGAGGGAGAGTAGAGATGTAAACATGCGCCTTCCTCTCGACCTCACAAAGCAACTTTTAAACATTTGATACTGATTATAAAAATTATTTTTAATTAATGAGTGTAGCATAAATTAATGAGAGTCATTTATAGGTGAGACATTGAATCATTCACTAAACCAACTTGTTCAACAACAGATTAATTTTTTTGGGAAAAAAACACACTACTGCAATTTTCTCAGAGATACAGGAGTTTAATTTGACTTTGAAGCTAGAAATACGGTTTATAAAATGTACATTTGTCAACATTAACTTTCTATTTTTTGGGCTATTGTAAAAAAAATAAATAAGCCAGGTAATCACAGCTGCTCTGATTCCCTTGATTAATTCAGATCAACAACACAACTGTGAGTATGCTATTGCTTAACTATGTCAAGTGTGATTCATTACTTTAATGATTGCAGATGAATGTAAACAAACATGGTCTCACAGAACAACCCCACTATGCATAGAAAGAATGATAATTTAGGGAGAATTATATTCTGTTCCACTCTTCTAAAATTTCTCCTACTGACAAAACAACTAGTTACTTCTGATCTCAGCATTACATACGCTTTTATACATTTGTATGCTATTGTGATCCCATGCTGCCATTTTGCTTAATTTTCAGGGGCTCTTTGGATGAGCTTCAGCTGTTCATTTAAAATAATAGAGCCATGATAACTTTCCCCCAAGCTCAGATGATCTTTCGCACAAATTAGGTATGTGGGCTGTAGCTGAATGAGCTTCTGTCACAATGCAAATGTTAGCTTTGCGTTCCACAGACTCCAGATCAACCATCAATGGAAATTATGTTTCTCTATAATGTACCCCAAGTGAAGCTCCCATTACGTGCTGAAACCACAATTCTCACCCCTGATAGTAGCAGAGCTCATAAAAAAAAATCATGTGCGCTTCTTTAATTTGTAATCCAAAATCCAGAGCCTTGTGACATTTATGTGGGTGTGCGCTTGGTGTTGTGGAAATCAAATTGTCCCTGGCGATGTCATTATGTGACAAGCCGAAGCTCTCAGTCCACAAGGGTCAGTTCTGTCTGTTGTCAGGGGAATACGCTCAATCTCACTCAATGAAGCTGTTCGTTCACTCGTTAAATCTAATTTAAGGACTTGTAATTACGTTCTAACAGACCAGGCAGAAGAATAATCCACAGAATTGCCTAAAATAAGCCATATTTTTCCAGGCCATATTCTGTCGGAAACACAAGAGAATTTAGATGAGAAATGAAATGACTAAGCTCTATACAAATGGCACAGAGTCCCAATTGGTCTGTCATGTTGTTTAGGCCAAGACTGATGTTGGTTCTTATTGGAAGTGTGTGTGTATTGGTGTGTGTGTATGTATTGAGGGATGGCATGGCCTCCTTGTCAGGGGATTTCATTAATTTTTAAAAGGTATGTGCAACAGACTGACATAATTTCCTTTTACAACTTTAGAGATCCTAGTGTGAGATTTCTAGTCTAAACAAGAATTTCTTGAACCTTTGTGAGATTATCCTCATACATAACGAAATTACTCTGACACAATTTCACAGCGGGCCTCTTGCTTATTATTAAATGATGGAAAAGTGTTGTCCCCAAAGGAAAAAGCCCCTTTTTTATGGCAAATTTATTTCGAAATAAAATGTAGATGCGAGCAATGCAAAATAAAGTCATTTGCATTTGTTATGTGGATGAATTTAATTATCATCAAAGCTCAACAAATATGGAAATAAGCCAGGCCACACACAACAGAGCGAAGCCGGTATTATATCAAATGAGGTAAATGAATTTAGCTTATTAAATAAATGTGATGGTTTTAATTAACCTCAATTGCGAGAAATAAAATGAATTCTATACGGTCAATATTATATGAAGCTAAAGGGATTCATAAACATTTCTACTTCTCTGAAGTTGCACATGTACGAACGCATTTATGTTTAAGTGCATACAATTGTGCGCGAGTGTGAAAGAACCACACTTCACATTAGTATAAATACTAATGTGATCATATTATCCTTGCGGCCAAATGCTATCGTTTTGCATATTTCATGTGCCTACCTAATTGTTTTTTGCTATATGGCATTATGAAACAACACTGTAAGAGTCTAATGAATGTCTTGTTTTATGTTTCATTTTTTTTTTAACAAATGTTAAGTAGGACTCTGTTTGTGCCTCAGGCTATATTCTGACTACAACAGGAACATTAACCCTGCTCTCAAGCAATTACATAAAGAACTAAAGTGAAAATGGCTGTAAATTATTTATCATAATTTACCGCCGATGACTTAATCTACTCCAGATCAAAAACAAAAAGCTAAACTTTTTAAAACTCCCAAGTAACCACTCCATTACATCTATTGTTATGCATTGTCAGAAAGTACAAACACTCCATCGCTGCATCACAAACAGCACAAGCATTTACATTTTCCTCTGATTTGCTGTGTATGGCGACAAAAGGACATTTGACAGCATTGAATCTCTCTCCAGGACTCCTGCTTTTACAGCAAAGCCTCCTCATGTGGCGAGATCTGTTAGATGGCAAAGCTGTCATGTCTTGCCAACACGCCTCAGTGCTTTGTGTTTGTATCTGCTCCAAGCAAAGAGTTACAACCCACAGAACAGAGAGAGTTATGTTAAACAGATGTATAGTTGATACATACTTTATGGCTAGGTTGACACGGTTCCCGTCGCTTCTGTTCTGTGGATGCTCTGACTATTTACTGGCAGTTTTGAAAGTAACGCTGCTTTAAAATGACAAACTAGTTATAATTTAAGACGTTTAAAAGACAGTTAGCTGCACTGCAAAGTAAAAGTAGCTTGCTAAACACAATTTAAGGAAGTAATATTTGATTGCAAAGCAGTTTTGTTTTTTTGGCTCAATTTAACGATGCAGTTTTTTTATGAATTTGTCTAAATGGTGGCAGTATCAAACTTTATACATTTTATACACTTTTCGAAGGTATGCAAGGTAAAGAAAAAAAGATTTCCAGCTCGTAAGACAGTGACATTATTCACAATGATTCTGTTTGGCATTAAGACACATCGGAGAAGGTCCATACTTTATTATTAAACGTGATTGTAATTGCTTTTGATAGAGGAAGGTCAGTCCCAGCTTTTTAAAATCAGCCTCCCCCATGTCAGAGTGAGGTTTTTTTTTTTTTCTCTCTCGCTCTCACTATATTAAAGATAGTGTTTTTACTGTTTAATGACTTTCTTGGTAAAAGTCAGTCAGTTAAATCCAGACATACCCTCTAATCAAAGACTCAGTGCTGCACAGATAGGATACATTTTAAGTTGACCGCACTTCTTTCAGAGAGTTTTGCACATAATTATTGAATTCATTATTTGTCATTTTAGATAAAGCTGAGTGATTGACAACTAAGCTTTGAAAGGAGGATGGAGAAGCTTAGCGCTTAAAGATCTGGTTTAGTCAAAAGATTGTACAGGTTCCAATGCCTACTATCACCTCTGTGCCCTTGAACAAAGCACTTAACTGTGAATCATTTAACTAAAGAACAAATTACTTGGGGCTAAGTATAAATGGCGATCTTCATTTGGGTGTTCTCAAAATCTTGTGACAAATCTTTTACTCTGTGCTAGTATTTCTGCACCTTCGATGATGAATCTACAGCATAAGACAACCATGAAATAATGTCCAACCATGTCTTTTTATTGATCTGTTACAAGCTGCACTCAATAATATATGGCCACAACCAGCTCAGTCTGGTTTATGGCCAAATTATTCCCTTAAACTGATTTTTCCTTGTAAACCAAAAACATACAGAATTAACCAATTCATTCAATTTTACATAGCTTCTTGTAGGTCAGTCAAAACTAACACAGCTTGACCAGTGCAGTCAGATTTACAAACAATCAGTTCTTTCAAATGATTCTTGTGTGTCAACAACATACAGTATAGTAGCTCAGGGCAAGAGGACAGTCAAACGATCATTTTAAATTATTCCTTTCATTAAATGAAAAGCATGACCAGTGCAGTCCGATTCACAAACTACTTAATTATTATTAATTGGTTCTTGTATTTCAAAATGATTCAATGACTAAGTGTAAAACTGAAACATTTAATCTATTATTATTAATATTTTTAGTGCTGTCAAATTATTAGTTTACAATAATGAGTGTGTACTGTGTATATGTTGTGAACCGTGGCGCTAGAGAGTACGACAGACACAAGGAGTAAGGTGAACACAAACCCCGGAGGGTGGATTTATTAATAAAAGTCCCAAGGTGAGTAACCAGTTCGGTGATGGTGGTGGTTGGTGCTCGGCGTGCTTGTGATCCCTTTTCCCTTTTCATCCAGGTGCCAGTGGTGAGTTCTCCGTGCTGTCCGAGCCTCTCGCTCCTTTTATTTTGGATGTGCCTAATTGCAACTAATCATTTGACATCACTAGTTTTTATACATTAATATATAAACTGCAGCTTAGACTTATGTTCATTGGTTAATCTGTGTAATTTAGAGCACCAGCTGAGAAGGTTCCTTCACATGAGAGCAAAATACACATTAAATGCTCAAATGAATCAGAATCTAATCAAACTGAATCATGTTGGAATCAAACCAGAATCATACCCAGGCCTACAATTTAAAGTGCAATTAAAAAGACAAAATTTATCCAAGAAGACTGGAGGGGAAAAAAAGCAGAAGAATAAAAAAAAAATAGTCTGCTCATGCCATACTGCTCATGCCATACAGTTCAGCTGCAAGCTTTTACCAAGTGTAAATGAGTCCCTAGAGTGTAAATATCTCGGCTCTACTTATTTTACTGCCATTATACATGTACGTTTTAGCCATAAAGAGAAAAGAACATGAGGATCAAGTAATGCCTTGTTAACAATGAAATTTAGGACTTGAGAACATCTCAAAGAGATTATATGGTGCTTGCCAGCAAATTTAATTAACAAGCCTAGAAACATTTTACTGCCAAAACTACAGACCTGACAGGCAAATCCCTTTTTTCTGGAACGTGTCTTTAGCAAAGGGCACTTGGGCTGATTTGGTAAATGCAAATATGCTGGTTAGTTGAGGACAGTGGATCTGCCCTCTACGTATGCATTCCTCTCTGGATGCCTCCAAGGAATAATGCCTTCCGGTGATAACAAGAGAAGGTTAACGATTAAAGTGTGTTCAATTGTGCAGTCACCATCTGTGTCTAACTAGGCATGCAATCTCTGTTATCATTGTCAAAGATCAGTGTGTGTGTTTAGACAAGCAAGGTAACAGGAGATTACTGAAGGTAGGGGGCAGCAACGCTTCAGTAGATGCAAATACTCCAAATCTGAGCGAGACACCTGCTTTGTTTTTCTACTCGCCACTACACACACAGATACCTGCGCACATGCTGCCAAGAGAGCTCTGCTGACACCATAAAGCCTGAGAAAAGGTTTAAACAACCACCAGTGATGCTGTTAATCACAGTCAATCTCCTGTGCACCACGCTTCACAAAGCCTGAAGAACATCCAGCGTCCTTAGTCCCTCGGCACTCGTAACATCTGCCTACAGCCCTCTACATAGCACTCATGAGATAAACACAGTACACACTCCTCACCTTACTCTATAGCAGCAACCTTTGTTTTTT
Organism: Enteromius thamalakanensis; assembly: GCA_032357475.1. Lineage (NCBI taxonomy): Eukaryota > Metazoa > Chordata > Actinopteri > Cypriniformes > Cyprinidae > Enteromius > Enteromius thamalakanensis. Next base: position 12,393,650 of record JAUCMT010000036.1, read on the forward strand.
CTCCCAAAAATGTAGAATTACTAAAAGACTTGTGGAACCAACCTTTTAGCAGAGGTTGATTCATCCTGACAGTGCACTCTGGAGAAATTTCCACATATCTGCATTAAATAAAGTATAAATAAATAAGTGTAAAACCATATTATATGTATGAACAGTATATAAAAGGAGTTAATGCAAAATTCTGAAATCTTCTTCTAAAATTATCATTTTTTCTCAGGCTCCTATGTTTATGTTTAATTATTTGACTGTAATGGTGCTGAAAAAAAACCCATATTCATTGCAATTTACTATTTCAGTTTTTCTGCTTCAAAAGTTGAATCTAATTTTTTTTAGAGGTTAACTTCTGGATGAAAATTGTATACACTATTTTTTATTGTAGGTACGCTTTTTTATGCAACATTTCTACACTATTAAAAAAAGGTGCTATGCCATAGAAATCTGCCATGTCTAAATGGTTCCATAAAGAACCTTTAACATTTGAAGAACCTTTCTGTCTGACAAAAGGTTCTTCACGGCAAAAGAAGGTTCTTCAGATTCTAAAAAGGTATGAAAGAACATTTGACTGAATGGTTCTTTGTGGAACCAAACGTTTTTTCTGTGGTATCGCTGTGAAGAACCATTTGAAGCACTTTTCTTTTTAAGAGTAGGTCTGCAGTCAAAAATGTGTGTCAAAACAGGTCTTTTGTACCTCTTCTGAAATAAAGATTCAAAATATATAATTTCTATAAATTATAAATATATTTTTTCTATATATATATTTTTTTTCTATATATTCTATATATATATATATATATTTTTTTTTTTAATTTATTTTTTTTAATTGTGCTTAATAAGTGAAAATCTACAGAAACACTGCAGAAGTTATATTTCAACGTGTTTGCATTATAAATATGACAAGATAAAAATATTGGCCAGAAAGCAAATTCTTTTAATCCAATTCTTTTTAGTCAACCAAAAACTTACAGCACTTATTCACATCAAATTAAAATGACGTGCATACTCTAACTCTTTTGGAGCAAAATAGATGGTTTAACCTCAAAAGAGAATACAAATTTGCATTTAACTAAAACTAAGAAATAGCAGCATTTTCCTATATTGCACATACATTGTGACTTCACCTGTAGATAATATGTAAAAGAACAAATATTTCTGGGTGAGATTTTAATTATAAAGCTCATTACTTTTTATACCTATTTGTACTAGAAGTATGGAAATGAGGTGACCTAAAGGATGGTGAGAAAACTCTTGGAGATTGTTTGATTATTATTCAGTCAGAATACATATGCAGTGTCTCATACAGTATAAATAGTTGAAGTCCTGAGGGAATATGCATGAACATTATGAAATTAATGAGCAGAAGGTGATCTGTTCCTGTAACAATAAGAGGAAGCCCAGCGGCCTTCAGCAAGAGCTAAGCCAATGGGGATCAAGCAGCGAAAATGACTCTTAGCTGCGGCACGAGAAGAAAGCAGAAGGATGTGCTCACAGCATCAAGACGGGGAGCACAGAGAGGATTTTCTCATCTCTCCTTTCACTCCTCTGATTAGCCCTGCTCAGTAATATAGGCTAGAGCTCAGTGGTGCATCTCAGCAAACATCTCAGCTTTCTCTCTCACGGTTTCTTTCCTTCATATCCAGACTCACACCTCAGGGCACTTTCAGATGAGCATTAAAACAAGTAGAAGAGAAAATGATTTCCTTGTGTTGTTCTATTGCTAGTTGTTGACACTTTTGAATTTGATTTTGCCTTCTATTCAGAGAAAAATCAGTCTCGACAGACAAATTGAAGTATAATATATCTAGCTCATAGCACTATGAGGAAGACCTCGCATGGGATCTGCCTTGTACCACAGGGGTGTCCCGTACGCCGGTGGGCCGATTCTGATTTCATTGTCACTTTAAAAGAGCTGATATGTAGCTCTCTGTGCTGGCGGCACCGAAAGACAATTTGTATCGCGAGACAAACCTCAACAGAGGTTGAAAACCTCCTGAAAACGGCAGCAATTCCATTTAAAAGATTTGACCTCACTGAAAGTCACTGTATAATTTGCACATATTACCACTCGGGGCATTCTGGGAAATGTCAGCTCACTTCACGTTCCGAACATCTTGTAAATGGAGCTTTCCTGAAAGTATATTTTACAAATCTTTTTTTGTGTCTTCAAACTGTGTAAGCTTTGCTAAGCAGATGGAGTCTGTATTCCTGCTGAATTATGAAGATTTTTCTCCTTGTAATTGGCAGAGGGAACAGTTTTATTTCACTTTCTGCTTAATGACAGCCGATGGCCTGAGGCACAGGGGAGAGAAGTTCCATTTCACAGACACCTGCGGAGACTAACATTTTGTGGCTATGAGAGACACTGTGTATGAACTCCCCACTCACCCTCTAATGAGAACAGCCTTTTTTGCTGTTTTAATTGCAGAATATTTTTTTTTGAAGTTCATGAATATGATATGAGCACATTCACTGATGTAGGAACACTTCTAGCTGCTATGGAGTAAGCTGAATTTCTAAAGCAATCAAGCATTTTTTAGAGAAAAATCTGTAAGGTTGTACAAATGAAATGCCAAATGGTCTCAAGCACACCAGACTATAGTTAGATGCAAATAAAAAACAAAATATAAAAATTCCAACAAAACAAAGTATTCACAAAGTAAACGCATTAGTTACAGCACTCATAATAACTCCGGTGTTTAGTGTCACAGAATCCTTTATTTATTGTGATCATCAGCAGCAGTTACAGTGTCTGTGCTGATTCTAATACAGTAAAAGGGTTCTGACACTCCAAAGAATTGTTTTGAAACAGATTTATTACATGCTATACTTCTCTAGCTTGCATCTCAATGGCAGTGAATGAAGAACTAAAAATCAGTTTCACTTTTGGTTGAGAAATGAACCAAATGAATTTTGGAAATGAACATGGCATGGAAATTTAAGGCTGCCCTTTTCAACCGAACTGTAAAGTTACACTTAAAATCTACCAGAACTGTATAAAATAAATAAATAAGTTCTCATTATTTACATTAAATAAAATGTAATATTTGCTTCATGGATGAAAAGTAAAGTGCTTGTTTTCCTAAACTGACAACTACACTAAAAACCCACAGTAATTAAAAAAAAAAAAAAACTGTTAATTTTGAGTAGACAAGCAAACACTTGCTGACACCACAGTTTTCTAAACATGACAAGAAAAACAACACTGTAAGCCCTTGGTCAAACAATGCAACCATATTAATTATTCATGCCCCAGTGCATGCTGGAAACAGTAGATGGGACTGAACCACAAGTCGTTCCTTGAGTGTATTGAAGCTAACAAAAATGCATTCATCCAAATCATATGCTATGCTTTTTGGTTTGACTTATCCTAATGGCAAAGCAAGATGCATTTCTTGTGCTCCTGAAAGCTGCAGGCCTACTTTGTTAGAGCTTCAGAACAGCAAGTAAACAAAATGCTAAATCAATCAAATAAACAATTGCTGTTGTTCCAACACGACTTACGTGATCTAAGACTCCTTTTTGACGGTGTATAGCATTATTAGCGAGCACAGATGATCAGGACAGTCGTGTGTGTGTGTGTGTGTGTGAGAGTGTTTGAAGCAGCAACAAGGTTGATTTATCCCCAGCGGAATTCTAGTAATTATAAAACACAGAGATGACTCGCGTTAATTAACAATCCAATTACGCTTCCTTACATTTGATTTTTTTTCTCACCCACATTGCAATCTTCCAATCTCTCCATCTCTTTCTCATTTAAATCATGTCATCTTGTAACGAGGTGTAATCAGTGTGATAATACACGGGCCAGCCAATTAAAACGCGTCAGTATTATTACTTTTCAGCTTCCGAAACCCCACTAACACCCACCCTCCCACTCCTCCGATTACATAAGCTTTGTGAGTTGGTGAGCATAGATAAGATAGCCTGTGTGAAACGACCAACTAAACTGAACTAAAACAGGACTTCCCTCACCTCATTTCTCATCCGCGCTCTCTCTCTTTTGCTTTCCAAACTCTCTCTCTCTCTCTCTTCTTATCAAACACACAGGGTCTGCAGCGGCGGGTGAGGAACATCGTCTGCGCGCGCGCGCTCGTGCCAACTGTCTGTGCACTTGAGTGTGTGTGTGCAGAGCACGCACACATGTGCCTCTCCCGGTGATGAGAGAAATCAAGAGGGACACCTCTCTTAAGCCTCCTTGTGGTGGGATTTCAATTTGACGCACTAAACGTAGCGCGCGTCTTCGCTCTCACACACTCTCCCTGCATGTGTGTCCGCTCGCTGCAGCCCCGGCGTCGGTCAGACCCTCTCACTGCTGCACTTCAGCCAATGTGGAACAACTCGTCTGCAGCCGGCCGCCTCGCATGGCTCCTAAAGAAGCGGATATGCCCCAGTGCCACGGGAGACTGACGCCTTCACTGTCTTCCTCTCCTCCGCTAATGGTCCTCTCAGGGTGAGTGTGCCCTCCGTCCAGCCCCGTTTTTTTTTAAAACATCAAGTGCTGGAGCAGGAAGGTCTGTTTGTGCATTACAATGTGCTTATTCGTTGGTTGGCTGACGGTTACTTACTGTACTGAAGCTGAGTGAGTGAGTGAGCTTGGTTTCAATTACACTTCATCTATGTCTGTGCCACAGACTGGAATATGATAATTCGTTTCACTTTTTTTTCCTGTGCTTTGGAAAGGCTGGGGCTTGTGAGGTTTGTGATTGACGTGGTTTGTTGGAGCTATTTTATAGCCTATAGTTGGTTCTGTCATTCAGCAGCCTCGTGTTTTAGTCCATTCTTTCAACAAAATGAAATTTTGAAAGCCACGTCACAATACTTCCTGTGAAAACTGCAAAAACAATATTTGTAGGTGTAACAGCAATTTGATGAACGTGGGATTATGTCCTTCGTGGATGAGGGCTTTTTCTCCCACGCCTCAGCAGGCTCTGCACAATGCGTTTGCAATTGGATGCTGTGATTCTTTACATGCCGAAGCTGTATTTTCAGTTAAAGTTATGTATTTTAGTGTGGCAGACTTTTTTAAAACCTGTTAGTCACTATAATGGTGGAGTTAAATAAGCATTTATTGGAAGCTGTATTGTAGATGTGACAAGAAATCATTTAGAGAACTTTTATGAAAGGGATAAACCTGTCAGGAAAACATGAGAGGATGTGAATTTGAATGATGGCATCCCTGCCGTATGATATTGTGCTACATTTGTGTGTGTGTGTGTGAAAGAGAGATTTCCACTCTGTCACGGACCACCCTGTATGATGGAATGACACTTTCTATCTTCACTGTGATTCAAAATCTCATTTTCTTCAGATATGAACTTTTTTCCTTTTGTACACATGCCAGAATGGAAATATCTCTAGCGTATTATTTTTCACCCATTTTGAGTGAAATATTTCCATCATTCTATCATTACCTTGTTCTTGCGGGAAGATAGATGCTTTGTTTTTTTTTTTTTTTTTTTTTTTGTACAGATTCTGGTTCCTGGAAACCAGGCTGAGTGAGGCATTACATCCTTCCATTTTATTTTAGTAGCATTTTCTTCCACCGTATACCTCAGTCCTGCAGTCCTAGGCCTCTATTTGAACAGTGGATGAATATCTTTAGTCACGCTCCAAAGCGTCATTACGCTCTTTCCTTATTTTTTGCTCCTTCTTCAGTTTTTGTTCACTTCTGTAAGTCATGACTGATGATGGGCCATTGAAATAAGCTTTTGTGTTTAGATTCTCGAAGTGTGTGAATAAAGGAAAGATCATTTAAATGATAAATTGTAGTATTTCAGTTGTTTTGTTCAGCACACCAAATTTCCATTATGATTTTCACAGCAACATGTAGAACACCCACCTTTTATTTAGTTTTTTTTCCCCTTTTTCACCATTCCAGTCATTACATGATGTCCATTTGTAAAGGACATACAGTATGTGTCGAAATACAATAGGGTTGAAAAAAATGTCAGATTCTTCATTATCAAAATGTATCAATTTATGACTGATCATGTGAAAAATATTAAATTAGAAAAACACTAAAACAAAGCATTTGTGAATTTTAAAATGCCACTGTAGGATATTGAATAAACAAGTGAATATTTTTTTACTTAGCGACTGTGATTCATGCACTAAAAGGTTACGTTTTCTTCCTTTCATGCACCTACTTACAGTGGTTTAATGACACCCCAGTGTACATCACAAATCCAAACGGGGATTCCTCCATTTTCAGTCACTTGAATACTTTAGCTTGTTAGTAGGATTAGCGCCACATTTCTTATTCACAGCCCCTCGCGCAGAGCTCTGGTAATAGCAGTCATTTGATCCCACTGTACTCCTTACATGGCTTGCTGATAAGTCTGTAAATCCAGTGTTACAAACTAGTGCACCTTCTCTGTACCAGCCAGTGGCCAAAGGCAATATAATGTTTAGTGAAGCCTGACCCAACACAGAGAGACTGACCCCTTAAAAATAGTGACTGTCCCACATTTTGACCTTCTCAACTGTTTTTCATATTGAATTGGGTATTAACAAATTAATTGCATAATAAATAGTCAGTTCAATGTACAAATTTTTTTTTTTCCATAAATAAAAATGTAAATAAATAAATAAATACAGATAAATAATACATTTAAAATATTTGTGTAAAATGTATTATATTTTGACTATAAACTAGTGTCCTATAGCATGCATATTACTGGAATATTGACAGTTTGTTATTACTTATAAAGCAGATATATTCTGCATTGACATATTTAACGTTTCTCAATCCTTCCCTATATAGTGTACAGTATGTATGCATGATATATGTATTCACACACATAAATGTATTAATCTAATATGTTTTTAATATACATTATACATTCATTGATTGCTACAAACATACATTTGGTCTCAGGCTTAATAACCTGTACAAATTGACAGCTTAATATAGGCTGGGTTTGCCAACCGCTCAAGTAGTTTTTATTTATAATTGGATTTTTATTTATTATTTTAACTTTTTATGCTGCCCTCCTGAGCCTGACATTCATTTATGAAGGTTAAACATCTCCCTTTCACTGAAGTGTCAGGAATAATTTGTAACCTGTTTGTAGAAAGTAGCATACATACAGTACTAGACAGCAGTGTGAGGACTTTTGGCCTCCCAGCGAGCAACCTTCCAGTGACTCATATCTTTTGACTGTACCGCAGTGTCAGTGCTTTCGGGTTTCAGACTGTGCAGTCATGTGGTGACAACGGAAGGCAACGGCAGCTCGGGAAAATCATTAGATTGTTTTTCACGTTAAGGTTTGGTGCTACAAGCAGGGCTCAAAGCCCTTTGCAGAATAAAAGACAGAGATTACAGCTCTCCCAATATTAATGACTGTTGCACCACATGCAGCTTGGGATATGGTTATGATAAAGGGAGGAGGGGGAAGAGGATAAAAAGGGAAAAATTGGACCGGCTGAGGATATTGTGTTTATACTGTGTGCTTTTGGAACAAGCAATGCGTTTATAAATAGCAAGCGCACCAGTCTTTTCCAAAGAAGACAATTTGCTAGAAGTTAATTTACAAGTTTTTCTTTTTTTTTTTTTCTACCTGACCTCATGGCATAAATGTACTTTTTAGCCAGACACAAAATACGTACTGATAAGTACATATCATTGCGGTTTCCAAAAGAAGTGAGCACTAGAGGCAGTAAAACTCCTTTTATTTCTTTTCACACCAATTTAGAGATTTGATTAATAAAAAAATATTAATAATAGTCATAACATAAAGAATATCATGTTATGACTTAACAATATTAATATGCTGGGATATTTAAAAACTAAGCTTTCGAATGTTAGCATCACACACATCCAACTTCATATCTATGGGTCTTCATAGATGGTGGGTTTGAGAGGCTAGGAGTTCTGGTTCGAATCCCGTGTAACTATGATTCAACAAAACAGTTCAAATCAGTGTAAAAGGAAAATGAAATGAAATAGTTGCATCAACAAAGGTGTTTTTATATCAGTTTTGCTGCTAACACTATTGGGTAGGTTTAGGATTAGATTTGGCGTAGGCCGTAGGGCATGTTTCCAACTTTTAATAACAGTCCCCAAATATTTCAATACTGTACTGCCACAATGCATGCCTATATCGATGGAATAAAAATGTACCAGGGTTCACGTAATAAACCTGTGAAACTGCAGCGACGCGTACAGGAAGGCACGTACATATTTTTATGTTGTTTTTTGACCAAGTTAGTAATTCGTGCTATTTTTAATGCTGAATTGTTTATTGAATAATGTGAAAGGTAAGATCTGACAAACCAGTACAGAGGCAGGTCAGCCTTCATTTTTAATGTAAACCCCAATGCTAATCAACGGTCATGCGTCACAAAAAATGCGTCAAATTGTGGCGTCTGTGACATTTCTAACAATATTGTGTTACAAAGGGGTCAACACTATTTCAAAGGGAAGTAATGAAATATGTCAGTTTAGTGTGTTATCAAAAGAGCAACAGACAGGGACGGCTCAAGACCTCAGTGTGATGTATAAGGACAGTCAGTCATGTGCTGATTTATATGAAGCAGTATTGCACCCTCTCTCTCCTTCTCCTGAATCTTGCATAGACTTCTTGGTGGGGTTGAAAGCTTGCCGGTAGTTGGTTGATTGCTTCGCTCACGTTTTTTTTTTCTTTTTCAAAGGTATGAATAAAAATAAAAAAGACAGACAGAAAATCAAGCCATCAAATCAGCTTAGTTCAAACTGAAGGTTTGAGCCAGACGTGTTATTAGGAACACCATAGCTAAAATATGCCCACATTCTCCACCATTATACATTCACAACACATTTAGCAGTCGGATGGCTAGATAGAAACCCATTAGAACAAAATACAACCGTTGTATAATATGCATTATATTTTAATGCATAACAAAGTATTTTAAAGGTTGAGCCTACAAACTCCACACTTGATTTGATAAAATATTTGGTGCATATTTTATAGGCAATCGCTCCATGTTGTCTCGAAGCATTAACACCATTTCCTTGCTAAATGTTACAATGCTTCATTCACACATCATGCTTCATTTGCATTACAAAACATAATAATATTTGTAGGATTTACACAAGAGCTGCGTACAATAGCATGCAATAAAGCTCCCGATGCACGAACAACAATAAAACCAGCTAGGGCTGTTATATCACTGCGATGTAAAAGGAATACTAATTATATCTCTGTGGTATAAAAGTCATATCAGCTCTCAAATCCACAGTCTATCTTATTATCCCCCCCAAACTCGTGAGATTAGGACAGATTTTTGATATGAAGTCCCTGGTGGAACTGACCCTTAAATCTGAGGTCTCCTTCAATGCAGAATATCAGGTTGTGCTCCAAGTTGATAGGATTTAAAAAACGAAGCTGGTGTGAATGAAATCTGAGAATAAGATGGCATTGAATAAGGATGTAAGATGATGTTTTGAGCAACACATTGTTTGCCAAAGGAAGTGCAATAGAAGCTTTACAGTTCCTGCTGCTGGCGATAGCCATCCATTGACACAGCTGGATGAGAGTGTGGGTTAAATTAATAAATAAATGTGTTGGGGAAAAAAACTAAACATGCACATTGCCATAGAGTAAAGTCAGTTTCTTTTCACAGCCGTTTTCAATAGGAGCAGTGGGCCTGTTTGAACTGACATGCTGCTAAAGTGCATGAGGAGAGTTAAGAGGATTACTTTTGCAATTTTAGATTCAATGCATTACTCATAATCCTGGGGTTGACGGTGGCCAAATTGTCAGGGTCGAAGGGGGACCTCTGTGTGTGTGCAAAGTGAAATTTGAGTTGCAAAAAAGTTAATCCAAAAATGAACATTTTTAAGAATCATAATGGTCGCTCTTTTAAAATGACAAAAGCAAATTAAAACGGAGCCTTTTAACCTTAAAAAAAGAAAGTTATAAACGCCATACAAGTGCTTTTTTGCTATTTATAAATTCTTCTAAAGCTTGATATTTTAGTAGTTCAATGCATGCACAAACTGTTGAAAAGCTGAATTTAATGAGCTAATCCGTATGCTTTCAAACTACTTTTTTGAACTGATTCATACAAAAGAATAAGTCTTTCTTAAGAATGGACAAACCCAGCATTTGGGTTGTTTAACCCAACTGCTGGGTTTGTCCATATTTAACCCAGCATTTTTTTTAGTATATGGAGTACTTCTGTGATAATTTGGTGGTGCTTTTGTGTCTTTTTCATTTATTGTAATTGCCTTCAAAGGAATAACCAGGCTGAGTAAATTATGAGAGATTGTTAATTTTTAGGTGAACTAGCTCTTTAAATATCTAGTTTCCATTTGTAGAATCTCAAGGTATTTTTGCCGAGTGCCCTTTGGGAGGAGAATTATTCACTGCAAATTATTGATGATGACAGTAATGATGACAGTAATTGCTATCATCAAGAAACACTATTACAGCATAGCAGTGTTGCTGGGGCTTCGGGTACTGACCTCTGATACATGAATAAATAGAATCAGTTGCACAAATGTCCACCATTACAGTTTTAATAATTGCCTTTACTTGGCTTTAAATGTGTTCCCATGACATTGCAAAAAACATTTTCTTGAATACCACAGTGTGTACTCAAAAATGACCCAAAGATTGTTTTCAATCCTAATCATAGTAGTGATTTTGTTGGCACTTACGAGACACGCAGGTGAGCCACTACCATGTGGATTTAATTAAATTACAGAATCAATGAATCAATCAGCCATCGCCATCTGTTTAAGGACAGATGGTGCTATAAATCAGATTGGTGGAGTGCAGATGCTATGAGGGATCTCAAGATTTTGGCATGTGCAAGGCAATACAGTTCTGACAAGCGATTGTAGAAAGCATTCATCTGAAAAAGCACAAAATACATAGCGTTAAAAAACATTTTTGGCCCTGTACCAAATGGCACCTGCATCACTTTTCTCAGTTTACCACATGGACTGCTGGGTAATGGTCCAACATGAAGTCCACTCGTCTGCAGGCTCTACAAACGTCCACAATGAGGACCCCTAAAATGACAGTTGGCTTTACTGATGTGCACAAAACTACTGACACCTCAACAGGAATGTTTACTTTTTGAATTCACGAGATAAGATTTAGCATTATCGTTCATATTTAAAAATGGACATTATAGTGTAACAGATTTATTTAAGCAGTATTCATTATAGCAATAGATGTTTTATTAATATTTAAAAATATCGGAAACACTTTACAATAAGGATTTAATGCATTAACTAACTATGCATTAACAAAGAATGAAACTCATTATGACAGTATTTATTCATCTTTTTAATGTTAGTTCATAAAAACAGTCATTCATTGTCTGTTCATGTTAGCTCACAGTGCCCTAACTAATATTACCAAACACAACTTATGATTCTAATAATGCATTAATACATGCTGAAATTAGCATTAACTAAGATTGATAAATAAATGCTGAAGACCTATTGTTCATATTAACTAATGTTGTTAACTAATGAACCCTATAAAGTGTAATCAGAATATCCAATTTTTTGTTATGTTTATTAATTCTTTTAAATATTTATTTTATAGTTTAATTAACCATTTGTTCTTTTTGATTAGGGTTATACTGTGGATCAAAAAAAACATTGATTTCCTCTCAAACTGAAGCAGACTGAGGTTAATTTGACCCTGCTTGCAGAATCACTGCCATGCAAAACTGCGTATATTCTGCAGCCTGGCTAAAAGTACCTGCCATATTAGCTCCAAAAATTGACAGAGCACCAGGCTCATTATTTTGAAATGCTGATTGAATCGTTAGAGGGGGCAGTTCAATGTCTCAAGGAGGATGAGTGTTATCACTGTCGAGTCAGATAAGCTTACGGAGTGAAAATCAGACACCGAAAGACACTGCTGCTGCCTGACAGATGACAAGGTGTCCATTTGTATTCTTCCCTGTTACTGAGCCTGCCAGACATTTCAATGACTAATAGCAAATGATGGACAACAGCTGAGTGATATGAATATGATCCAGAATGAAAACTGTCTTGCCACTATATTTATCTACAGGCTGAAACATTTATTTTACATTGTATAGCCAGTCTATGGCATGTTTCAAATTGTGTTAACATGGCGTTTGTTTACCCAGCGTTATTAGGCTAGTGCTTGGTGATGTGAAATTTGTGAAATGAGACCGAATCATTGTATTGACCTGTAATTTAAACCATAATAAGGGGTGCTTTGATATTAGTATTGCTTATATGAAGTGTTAAGGGTTTAGACAAACTCACAATCCTTAATATTAAGCTACAAACATGAATTATATTTTGAATTGTGCAGTTCATCAAAGAACAATGAGCAAGACTAAGCTAACAGGTTGTAATCCCTCTGTAAAGTAGTGTTTATTTTTAAAAAATGGCTTCTCACTTTATTGATCTACAGTTTGAAGTCTGCAATTTAGCTTTACGGTTTATCCTGACATAATTGATGTTATAATCATAATCATAGCTTCATTGTTAATAGTCAACAATAAGTTTCCATTGAAGTAATTACAGAATATATTTAGGAAATGCTATGAACAAAATTCTGAAGGTAGAAGGTATAGATAAATATTATGGCATTTCTATATAATATCTAATATATAGATCTGCCGTTTTATTTCAAATGTAGTGTGATGTAACCAGTCATTCAGCATACATATTATCTCTAGCAAAGATAATGCCAATGTGACTCATACAACTCCCGGAAATCCTGCAACAAAGTTCAACAAATCGGATAACTACTTCGAAACTCCTGAAGTGTTTCCAATTTTGTGTGCCATATGCATCAGACATTCAGCCAACAGTCTGTGGGCGTGACGTCAGAGGCTGAGACTATTTCAAAAATAACTCCTAGTTGTAGGCTTTAGTATTTATCGTATATGTAGGGTAATGTTAGGGTAAACTTTCTCCTTTTTAAGTTTAATGGCACGGTTTTCAAATATTTAGTACCGAGCAAGCTGTAACATAGTGTTAAGTAAGCACTTGTGGTGCAACTTCTCCCAGAATATCACAGCGAGTAGTGCATATTTTTCACTTGGGCTAGCAAGGAAGCAAACAAAACACCTTAACCACCTAGCACTGCTTCTAGAACCACTATAGCAACCGATGCATCCAAACCACTTTGAACACCTTTGCAACCATATAGCATTACCCTGGCAACCGCTCACCCAAGCAATGTCAGTTAGTTTTGAATAGTCATAGTTGAAATTGAAAGCAAATTGACAATTTGACAAATTATTCACGGTCCACCAACTGGTAAAGCAGCGTTTTTTTTACCACACACACATACTATCCATTAGATTATTCTGTACATGAACAATTTATTCCAATCCAAACTGTGAAAAAGTGAGAACAGCAGAAACTCAGTTGAATAATTCCTACGCACACGTCTTTGATTGATGATGTTTAAACCATATTGTTCCTCTTAATTCAGGTGTCATGTTATCTTGTGTCTGTATTTGCCATCAAGTGTTGAGTTGTATTTCATATCTGATGACTCAAAGGCACTGCTTCGTCTCGCTGGCAGTCTGTGCTTCAGCCCCCATCTCCCATGTACTGGCAGCCTCATTAGAGAGATGAAGCCTTAGTGTAATGAGAGAGCATGAATGCAGGTCGCTCTGTGTCAGCTGTAACTTCCACTGCTAAACAAAACACACGCGCCCACAAAAAAACCCCCAAGCTTTGACTGCCAGGATGTTGTGTGCTGAGGAAAAGACAAAACTAGGCCATCTGTGCTTGAGCCGCAATCACTGGCATTTTATTAACTGTAAATGCTCTCTCTGTCCCTCATTCTTTCTCTTCTCTGTTTCGCAGGAGTTATGGTCAGTAAGGAGGCAGGCCGCTGCACTCTGTCAAGCTCAGAGTCTGACTCGGAGTCCGGCGGTCCTTCGGTGCACAAGCGAAACAAAGCCCTGCAGGTGCGTTTTAAAGACATCTGCGAGGCGCAGAATGAGGCTGCCCACCGAGGTGCCAGAGACCGCTCTGTTTCCTGCAAGGTCATCCACCGGAGGTACATGACCATGCCGGCACGCCGCTCTATCCCGAACGTCACCAAGAGCACAGGCGTGCAAACCTCGCCCGATTTGAAAAAACGCTACCAGACTTTCCCTTTCGAGCGCAAGAAGGGGAATGTCATTAAACACACTGCTGTAGTGGAGTCCCACCCGGATCAAAACAATGGCTTTTTGAGTGACGTGAAGGGCGGGGATCAGGTGATGAGGTGCGAGGGTCGGGTGCAGCAGACCCGGGTGTTGCTCCACACTACGCCACAGTTCAGCGACGCTAAGGACTTGTGTATTGGGCCGGACTGTTCAGATGGGAAACTCTGCCCTGATCTGTCAGAGTCACTTTTGGATCAGTCAGACTCAAGGAGGGACGCCAGTGTCCCGGGGGGTGGGACCAAGCACAAAGGATTACCCCGTGAAAGCGAGGCAGGGGCAGGCCAGCAGCCCAACTGTGCCTCCTCAACCACAACGACTCAACCTCTGCAGGTCAGGGGTGACTGTTCAAAGATTTCTGGCCCTATTGCATGGACATCTTTGACACAAGTGGAATGCCCGGAGAGTCCCTCAGGGAGCTGCAAACGCAAAAAAGACACAGCGCAGCTGAACGGATTGCAGGCGCAGTCTCAGGCTTTGCATCATTCTGGGAGTTGCGGTTCCCAGGCCCACTGTCACAGTAGCCAAAACTCGGGTGCAGCAGAGACCCGGCATGGCACGCAGGGGCAGCTGATTGTTCTCCCCGGGGCCGATGGGAATGTGAAAGCCAGGCTTCAAGCAATGGAGGCTCTGATCAACTCCAGTCAAGAAACCATCAAAGTGCTGCTGGGGGTCATTCAGGAGCTGGAAAGAGGAGAAGCACAGCGAGAGGGGTGAGTCATAGTCTTTACGTAACGCATTTTATCAACTGTTTTTGTGCAGGTTTTGTGTTTCAGGCTTGTTCTCTCAATGTGAGAAAGAATAAATAATGCCACAAATGCCAGAGATCTAAGGCTATTGAAGCTGTTTTTTATCAGAGTTTGGAGAATCTGCCATTCGCTGATGGGAACTAAAAGAAAAGTTGTTTTGATTTCACTTTGTAAACACAAACGGGAAATATGATACAGTATAAAGGAAACCTTACAAAAAAGACACTTCAGTCTACATCTATCACACTATATAGGGATGCACCAGTTCGAAAATTTTGGTCAATATCGATATTATATAAGTATTTATAAATATCGTATGCCATTTTCTGTCAAATTAAAACTAAAATGCTTAAAACTAAAGTTAGCTTTTACAAATAAAGGTGCTTGCTCCATTAAACGGTTCCATAAGGAACCTTTAACATCTGATGAACCTTTGTTTCACAGAAGTTAGTTTGTGGCAAAGAATGTTCTCTTCAGGTTATCCAACTTTTTTTTTTATTTTTATTTTTTTCAACACGGAAGTAAGCCTTTGGGTGAGGCTTCAGGTTTGTCAGTAAATGAGGAGAATAGCAATGTGCAGTAAATGGAAAAACAGTGACCTAAATGCTAAAATTAAACAGATTATTGTAAAAGGAAAAAAAAAGTAGGATGGGGGGATTAGTTTTTTCTATCAGTCAGTTGTTGATTGGAGATCTGAAAGCAAGCTTGCACTATATTTTCATAAAGGGGCGGGTTTATAAGCAGATTAAATTATTGGAGGTCCTACAAATGTCTGACGTTTTACCAGATAATCAAGCTTTTGATTATCATTTTGATCTGACATTTTGATTAAACATTATGAGGAAAAAAGGAATATGCGCATTTAGGAATTGCTTACTGTAGGATCAATAAGATTGCTATTCATTATGAGCATTTGATAGAGTTTTAAAAATTATTTAAACATTGGGTCAATTATATGCTTCAATTATAAGATACCCAGAGAGAATACAATCAATGTTTTTCCTCGCCCAAATCACAAAATTAATTTTGACGAGTGTATGTCACCCGCTTTTCTGAATGAACTGGGGGACAGTGATGTTTTCTCTTGCATCAATTAAATGTAACACAATTGGACTTCATTGTAATGTTGACAATAACTAAAGAAGCATATAGTGAATGTGAATAGAACTGTTTCTAATAATTCTACAACACTTACAGTAATGGTTTCACGTGTAATCGCTTTCAAATGATGCTTTTCAGTTGATTGAGAAGCATTCGTCTCCGTTCTGATTGCGGTTGTTTAATTACATTACTATGATTATTTAACACACTTAAACTGAAAAAATGCAATGTCACAATTCATTTCAACCCACTTAGGTATAATATCCAATCAATCGTTATGACTTTGAGCACATTTAAAGAGATACTTCACCCAAAAATGAAAATTCTGTCATCATTTACTCACCCTCAATTAGTTCCAAACCTTTTGACCAGGCTGTTTTGTCACTATTGACTTTTTTTTTTTTCCTACTATGGAAGTCAATGGTGACCAAGCGCTCTCTATCGTGAAGCCAACACGGAAGTTACTAAAACTGCAGTTCAAAAATGCTCTTCAGAAACATATGGGTGATGTCCCAAACACTACATCCATATTCCCTTTCAAAAGCTACACTCAATGCTGTGTGAAAATGTTAATGAGAACATTCTTTGTTGGACCAGTTGTTGAAGCATGTTTGTCAAACACGCCAAAGTTTGGCTTATATAACCTCAGTCAGGTGATGTTATTTGATTGCGTTCCCCTGCTGATTATAAATAGGCATGGACCAGATACATCTTCAGGTCTTTTGTCTTCAAGGACTGCATTGTGTGTGCATGTGTGCAAGGAAAGTCTAATACAGCGCAGCAGATTTAAAAAAAAAAAAAAAAAAGTGTGTATGTACAGTATGTGTGTATATATATATATATATATAGAAGGAGAGAGATCGCGAAAGTAATACTTACGATGGCAGAGTTTGAAAGACTTGAGCACTGGCAGGTCCATCAACGAAGAGACATTGTCAGAATTGCGCCGGACCACAGATTTGTCTCTCTGTGCAACCAAGCAGACTGCCCATGCCATCGGCTGCTCTATGGGTGCAATGGTTTCCACGGAGAGACATCTGTGGGTTAACATCACGGACATCAAGGACAAAGACTGTACTTTCCTCCTAGATGCCCCCATCTTGCCTTCCGGCCTATTTGACAACGTTAACACCGTTGCGGCTAGTTTTCGGGAAGCAAAACGCCGCAAGGAGGTGTTTGTGAGGTGCCGTGCCGTGCTCAATAATCTGGGCCGTTGGCCACCCAGTCCCGACCAGGTCTGAAACTAAAATTGAGATCTTTTTTTCTTTTACAATAATCAGTTTAATTTTAGCCTTTAGATCTGAAGGATGCTTATTTTCATATAGAAATATTGCCACAACGCAGGAAGTTCCTGAGGTTTTCTTTTTGGGCTGAAGCTTACCAGTATCGGGTCATTCTATTCGGCCTAGCCCTGTCACCCCACACATATACAAAATGTATACCTTTTTGAGGCATGAAAAGCAGAAGAAGAGTGAGGGTGTCTCCCCCCAGGGAGGGGCGCAGGATGTCGTCTCACCTCACCTCAAATCTCTAGGGTTGAGATTCAACGCCAAGAAAAGCATTCTCTCACAACGTAAGGACAACGTAACGTTTGATCATAATACAGGCACAGCTGTCTCCTGCACGTGTCCAATCCATTCTAAATACCCTAAAGATAATCAAGCTAGGGCAGAAAGTGACTGTTCGTTACTTTCAAAAAATCCTAGGTCTCGTGGCAGCTGCATCCACAGTGATACCCTTGGGTCTTCTGCACAGGAGGCCATTTCAGTTGTGGATGAGAGCCAGGGGATTTCATCCAAGGGCCAATCCCCAGAAGCAAATACCTTTCTATGTGGTTCAGACCCCAGTTTCTGACCCACTCTACGTCCATGTTGTTGTCACAAGATGCTAATGACTGACCCTTCCCTCATGGGTTGGGGCACGGTCTTAGAGGGTCGTACAGCCCAAGGGATCTGGAGAGGTCATCTTCTCACATGGCACATCAGTTGCCTCGAAATTATGGCTTCATTTCTGGCCCTGAAATACTTCTCCCAGACAATTGAGAGGTTACCATGTCCTAGTGTGGGTGGACAACATTATGGTAGTCTCTTACATAAATCGCCAAGGCGGACTGCATTCGGCCCGTTTGAACAAGCTAGCGCAGCAGGTTCTTCTTTGGGCAGCGAACAAGTTCCTGTCCCTCAGGGTGATTTACATTCCAGGGCATATGAATATGGGAGCTTACTGTCCAGATGAGCTGTCACACATGGGGAATGGAAACTCCATCCCGAAATAGTAAAGTAAAATCTAGGAGCGATTTTATGTAGCAGAGCTTTATGTACTGTCAACTGTTTATGTAGCTCTTTGCCTCGCAGGAGACAACACAATGTCCCCTTTACTATTCTCTGATCCTTCCTCAGGAAGGATCTTTTGTCTCAGGTGCAGGGGACAATATTTCATCCCCGGCCCGAGCTCTGGAACCTTCACGTCTGGGCCCCTGAGGGGGACCAACTAACAGATGCTGGTCTTCCGGCCAATGTAATAGAAAATATTCTAAGGCTTCCTCTACTAGAAGAATTTATGCCCTCAAATGGAATGGTTTTCAAAGTTTGTGTATGGCAAACCATGTAGACCCAGTCCACTGCCAAATTGTTTCAGTGCTGGAGTTTCTGCAGGAGAAACTGTCCTCAGGCTTATCTCCCAGCACTCTTAGAACATATGTGGCCTCCATTTCAGCTTGCCATGTTCTAATTGATGGGGTTTCTTTGGGAAATCACCCCTTAATTTCCCGCTTTATTTGTGGAGCTTAACAGTTGAGGCCACCCACCTTCACGGGACCTGGCTATTGTGCTCGAGGATCTGGTTGATACCCTTTTCAAACCACTAGAGTCAGCACCTGTTAGGTTTCTGACCTTTAAGATGGTTTTTCAAATGGCTATTACTTCTCTAAAAAGAATTGGAGATTTGCAGGTTCTGTCAGTTTCACCATCCTGCCTAGACTTTGCCCATGGGTTGGTCAAAGCTATTCTGCATCCTCAACCGAATTATCTTCCTAAATTTCCATTTTCGATCATGCACCCAGTTGTTCTCGAAGCCTTCACTGTAACTTTCTTCTTCAAAGACTTCACTGTAACCCTGTTCCCTGAAAAAGCGGGAACGAGATGTTGCGTTCCAATGCTGCACTGTAGGCATGACTGGACGTCCTTTCAGACAAAATTGACCTGAGGATGTATCCGGTTCATGCCTATCTATAACCGGCAGGTGCACGCATTCAATTAACATCACCAGAGGTGTCAGAGGTCATCAGAGGTTATGCAAGACAAACTTTGGTTTGGTTCGACACACATACTTCAACAACCGGTCAAACAAAGAATGTTCTCATTAGCATTTTCACACAGCATCCTGTTACCGCTTTTTCAGGGAACATGATTAAGAGTCAAGTAACCTGAGAAGTTTTTCAAAGTCTATGATAGTGACCAAAAACAAACTTTTCTCAAAATATCTTCCTTTGCGTTCGGCAGAAAAAATAAATTCATACAGATTTTGAACTAATGGAGGGTGAGCAAATGATGACAGAATCTTTGTTTTTGTGTGAACTATTCCTTTAACTGTTGCTTTTACGTAAATCTTTAGTTGAGTCCTAATAGATATTTGAATATCTGCAACACTAAACAAGGGGGTGGGGCTTAGCCAACTGTCAATCTATCGCCTGCATTAGTCACTTTCAAAGATAAAAGAGTAATGTTTGTTTGGAAAATGTGCTGGAGCTACTCTTCTGTTACACCATACTTCATTTAGCAGACAAGGTCACTCGTAAACAACATACCTGATTTATGAATGAAAGGCAGGTGTGAAGTCAGCAGGGAATATGTATTCAAGTCTGCTGCTCGAATCTTTTAATTTCACTGCATTTGTGGTGTTAGTGCTGCACAGGTTTAAACCGGCGCTGTGAACAACATGAACATCCATTTATAACGACTGTTTAAAGCTTTTAAATGCACTTCAGCTCCATTTTCATGTCAGCATCTATAGTGAGTGGCAAAAATTCAGGGTTATGGGTTGTAGTGTAAATGAGGTGAAAAGATACTTTGGTGCCTGTTGAAAGCCACTTGCACAGCAACACAGGGACACTTCAATGTCAGATGTCATCCTGCATTCTCTAATACCTGAGGCTCCAAAGGCATAGAGCCAACCTCACTTTCTCTCTGCCGGCCCGCCCGATGAGAGAAAAGAACTCGATACAATCAGTGCTCCTCATGTTTAATAATGCCCTCCATTAAGTGGACGTCTCTTCTGGTTGGGATGCTGGAAGCTTAGAAGTGCCTGCCTCAGCTGTTGGCCGGATGGGACGTGACAGTTTATTTAGTGAAGGTCGATGAGAGCGGGTTCTGGAGATATTAGCAGCTCTTAATCCCTGGTAGACATCCAAAAGAAGTGCTAGGCATATGTTTTTTTTAATACATGTTTACTACCATTTTAAAAATTTTAAGTTCAGTAAGATTTAATTTTTTTGTTGTAGAAAAAGTTCATTAAACTGGAATAAACTGAGTATAAAGACATTTAAGAAAGGTTTCTATTTTGAATAAATGAGATTTATATTCATTAAAGAATATTGAAAAAATGTTTTGCAGTTTTCAAAAATTGTAAACCGCAAAACTGTTTTCAAAATTGATAAGTAATGATTCTTGAGAACATATTAAAATGATTTCTGAAGGATGTTGTGATTTAATGAAGACTTGAATAAATCTACTGCTAAGAAAGTCCTGCTTGCCATCACAGGATTAAATATTAAAACATAAATCAGTTACAGTATTTCAGCAGTTATTATGGAAATACTTCCCACTATTACTGTTTTGCTTTATTTTTGGTCAAATAATTTAGCCTTGGTGAGTAAAAGAGACAACGATTGCTCAACGATTAATTTCTCCAAACCCTATCTTTCAACCCTGCCTTTTTCCCGGGATTCTCTCGGGAGTTTTATATATAAATATTTTTGTTATGACTACAACCTCTCTCTCTGTCTCTGCCTCGTATTTCTCTGCTTGCTGGCCATCGACCCTGTCTGTTTCACTGAGTTCATAATAAAGTAGCTTTGCAAATGATCCCACACGTCTCCTCGCACCCTGATTGTAACAATTTTAATCTGGCATATGATATCCTTTTTGTCCGTTCTTCTGCTCGGAAAGTTGCAGTGACAGAAGACGACTTCATTGACAAAGTAAGACGCTGCGCTGCTTTGTTTACTGCGGTTAGGGAAAACAGCAATTTTACTGCTCCAAAAGTGGCACCTAGTGGCAAAAAATTAATTTGCGTTTTAATTTCAAGTGGACATGCAGTTGACTAATGTTTTATTTGTACGTCAACATGAAACGGCTTGGAATTCGTATTAAAAAATTACTTGTTTCAATGAATTAGAGTCAAATCTTTCTTTTGAGAGACAATAACTTTATACACTGTGCACTTTCAGATTTATTCACGTAGAACTGTTACCCACTGCATGAAAGGTAATTTTTAAAAATCCATAACAGAGGCACTTTAATAGTATTCTGATTCCTTTCCTTTTCTGGGTGGTGTATGGGGTGGGGTGCTCCTGTATGTGTATCCTGTTATTATTGTGTTTAATAAACAGATAAAAAAAAAAAAATAGAATTCTGATTCCACAAACTGCATATTTAAAAAAACAACAAAAAAACAATTATTAAATTGTAATAAATATTTAAACTTTTTTTTTTCCTTGTAAAATTAAACAATAAACTAATAAACCATTCACTCAGAGAAAACCTTTACAGAACATCCCAGGAATAAACCATTTCTGCTCCATTAAAAAATTGGAAAAAATTTAAAAATATTTTTTGTTAAGTTAGGCCATGATGTGATTTTTAGAAAGTGAAAATTATTTAAATCAAGGCAAATGCTTCATACAGTCAAATCCATCTGAAGCCTCAAAAGCAATTCTAACAAAAAAAGGCTTGCATCCTCTCTGCTCTATTATGAGTGATCCGACAACAACAATTTGACCATGGTTCTGGTTAATTTCTCTGAAATTACTCTCTCTTTACCCTCTGTAGACTGACATAAGAAAACCAAGTTCTTAAAAAAATGGCAACAGTTTCTAAGGCAAAATGGGTCCATCTTTTTATTGCTTAGCTCAGCAGTGTGTCAGTTATAGCCACTTTATGTCTCCCATATCATTGCCCATTTAGTATGGCAGAGATTTTGTAAACAGCAGATGCCGGATTCTGTGTATACTGTATCTCCCCTAAAAATCCCCTGAAATAAGACAAATTGGCCACTCACTACTGGTCTAAAACCCACAATCTCAGTATTTAAGGTGTTTCAGGCATTGCTTTAGGCAGGTAATGGCCCTCAAACCCAACTCACTGTCTAAGGAGCACTGGACTTCTTTCTAATCACAGCCAAGAGTGAGAAAAGCAGGGCATATTTTCAGAGCACAAAACCACTTCTCAAACAGCCTCAATTAGCAGTGCCTCATCAGGCAGCCCTTTCATCTTCGGAAGGAGAAAGTGTGTCTGTTTTTTTTGTGTGCATGTGTAGCCCCCTATCTTTTACAATAAGTGTGAGGCCTATTATTAGAGGCAGGACCTCCGTGTCCGTACTCCCACATGCTAGGTGTCAGAGCAACTGAGCTCAGAACCGATGAGTGTCTCAGTGTGGGCAAATGAAAGCCCAGCCAGTCTCCCCGTGTTAAACCAGCCAGAGCCAAGGGTTTGATGTTCCTCTCTGTCTGAGTGCAGCGCTTTTAGTGCAAACAAAGCGTCTACATGCTGCTGACAGCCAGGGTGGGCAGAGCTTAAAATGCCAAGCACTCAGGAGCCCTGGCAAGGATGTCTCTGGAACACCAGGGTAGAGCCTTTAGGTGTTAAGCCAGCTTTTAGTGCTGATAGAGTCGTGCTGCGCCTGGAAATTTAGCCAGTTCACGGGTTGTAGTTTGCAGTAGGACAGTGCTACAGGAGCGCACCACATTAAAATCTGAAAATAAATAATAATGAATAAATAAAGGGGGAAAAAAGAGAATAAACTGTGTAAAATATAATGTTTTCAGTGCTACGCTCAACAAGGCAGCACAAACGACAGGACAGGTAAGCCGCTGTTTGCTCCTCCCACTCCCAAACAGACGAGAACCAGAAACACACACATTACAAACGATCCCCGCGGCATTCAGGTAACGTTAGGCATTTCCCT
>JAUCMT010000036.1:12424217-12440571 GCA_032357475.1 Enteromius thamalakanensis
ATTTATAAATGATTAATATATTACTATAATATATTAATATATAATAATATTTTAACTAGTAACTTATTAACCATT
Source organism: Enteromius thamalakanensis (assembly GCA_032357475.1). NCBI lineage: Eukaryota > Metazoa > Chordata > Actinopteri > Cypriniformes > Cyprinidae > Enteromius > Enteromius thamalakanensis. Next base: position 12,424,293 of record JAUCMT010000036.1, read on the forward strand.
ACAAAGGATATATTTGATTTTTTCATGATATGCTATTTTCTTAAAGGTATTTGTACATTGTTAACATATTACTAAATCATTTTTGAACATATAGTAATTGATTATTTCATCATTTGTAAATGACTTAATAAAACATACATAAATTGCTAGCAAATCACTTATTAATTGCTTATGAATATTTAGTAAATAATTAGTTGATCATTAATAAATCACTTTATAATAATGTTCAGTTGCAAGGCATTCATAAGTCTTACCAAATACATCCCTTACAAAATTACAAATAAAAAAACATATTTAAATCTGAGATTTTGCACTATTGATAGATTATTATTGCCTACATCTGTATTAAAGGACTGTTTATTCGACTGTTAGTATAAGAATCTGATTTGTAAAAGGTATAATTGGTTTTGGTTCTCAGGAACAGTTCATGGTGGAAAGACAGTGGGTTTGGCTGAGCAATACTATGGTGTTAAATTTCCAGAGGTCCCCCTATAACCTGTAAGGTTCTTACCGTAGAGGACACACTGTGACATTAGTACGAGAAGAATACTGAGCAGAGACAGAGAGAGACTTGTATTGGTGAGGATGATGTGGTTGTCATAGTTACCAAAGTGATGAGGTTGTGAAGAGGGGAAAGGTGCTCCTAGCTTTGGTTGGGGTTAGTGAATCAAAGCACTCGGTCTATGAATCTGTGTGTGTGTGGTCAGACAAAACACTTAATTCTACACTCAAGGGTTATCACCACTTTCAGCAGCTGATACCAATTGTGCACCAGTTTATGTACCAAAATGTGCATTCACAGAAAAAAATTTGATTTTTGATTTTTTAGTTGAACAATTATGGTTGTCAAACATTTAGTGAATGCCTGCTGTTCATTAAATTTACTAATTTTATTTAGACATTTTTGACATTACAAAACACACCCATTGGATAAGAGAAGGTGGCCTACAAGGTCAAAGTTCATTGTTCATTCAGTGTACTCCACATGACCCATACAGCGTTTAAAATGGATGCCAGCATGGTGTAAGATACCGCTCGCTGTTCCTCCATCACATCTTTCTCAAAGGAACACAAAAGACACTGTAAGAGAGCAGCATGCTTCCAGCAAACAACCAAGCTGCTGTCTGCAGCATACTGTGCCACATTGTTGTTTTAAACAATGGCACATCATTCCTTCAACCCAAACTATTTAATGTGTATTTGTCTCGCAAACACTGGCAACACTGAAAGCTCTGAGTGAGCTTTTGAGTATGAACACATTGAGGAATTTGAATGCTAAACTTGAACTGCTATATATTTTTTGTTTTAATAAACATGATTTTAATATACATTTTCTAGGTGCTAGACAGCTGACCTTAATCTGTGAATTTATACACTGTTAAATATATTGAAAATGGCATTAGAAATATTCATGAACAGTTAAGCACCTTTCTGTTAATGCGGATTATGGGGAGTCCAACCAAGCAAGCTTGTTAAGAAAATTAAAAATAATGACTCAAATAGCAGATTAAAAAGGTATTCTAGGAAAAGAAAGGTTAGCATTGCCGTTTGCAGTTTTATGCAAAAAAAGGGCCAATTAAAAAATGACCCTGATTTTTTGTAGTGAGTGTAATAAGCAACTTTAACCGATATATACTTTTTTCTTCTTCCGAACCTTTTTTGTGCTTTTGTGGAGTCAGCTAAGCTCAAATTCTTTGTGTTGTTGTTTGGCACGTGTATCGAAGAGAACGTGGCTACAAAGATTCTTATCAAATGCCCAGCGCACCAGAACATATGGAAAAACAGCATTGGCTTTATAATCCTAGGACTTAATTCCTCACCGAACCATAAGACTTGCTGAATATGTTCTCAAAGCTGAGCATGTGCACAAATTGGTTCAAAAAATAAGCCTACTTTGCAGGATGAGGCCTTGAACTGACAGTTAATGGTGTCACTGCTTAAGCATTAATAGAAATATCATAGGAAACATTCTGTCATCATTTACACACCCTTGTGTTATTCCAAACCTGAATGAAACCTTTCTCTTTTCTGTGCAAGACAGATTAACGTAAAATAAAATAAACAGGTCAGCTGCATAATGTATGGTGATGCAAACAGCAAATCCTTTGTGCATATAAAGACAAAACAGCATCAGCATGCCCAAGTGCTTCGAAGCATTTGCACCTGCACATACATCATCGTACATACACTTCTGTATATTTTTACATTCTCACACGTTGACATATTGAAGCCAGCATGGTGGGGTTTTGCTGCGATGTGTCTGTAGTTGGACACATACTGAGAGACAGATAGCGACAGAAAGAACGGGTCGACCTGTGGCCGTCCTGCCACAGCCTCTGTCCTCGGGGTGCGCTGATGGAAGACAGGCATGAGTCATTCATCAGAAGTAGGAAAAAAATAACCATTAGAGTTTTGAAATAGTGGCATCCATCGGTTTTTCTTGCATGGTGTCCAAGATAACTCCCTGTGGTATTCCTACAGCTCGCATTTAGCACCTTTTTTCCTTCCAACTTCATTTATTTTGTGTCACGTCTCACGGCGGCCCAGTGGGTATCTACAGACACTTGGCAATAATGCTAGGAGCTTATGAAAAAGGCCCATTAACAGTGCCAAATACAGTTGTGGTTTGTTCCAGTTGGATTTGTATATGGTATTTTAAATGTCTTTGTCTTTTTTCTCTCGAGTGTATTACTGTAAATCTCTTGCATGCATTAATTATTGAGATGGTGTGATGCAGATATCCTCCTTTCACTTTCTAAGGCTGCGATATTTCTCATTATAAGCAGCGAGTCAGTTTCTATTAAGTATTTATGAACCAGGAATAAACTGGGTAAATCGTGTTCTTTGTGCAGACTCTAGATGATTTCTCAAAATGTAGGCAAGTGTCCCCGTTCTGTGTTTTTCTCAGCCTAACACCCTTGCAGCTCAGAGAAATGCAGCTTAATCACAATGGCTGTGATCACACTGATGCAGAATACAGTCGTCAGTCTTGTTTTAGAGTGATAAATATGGCTGCGTTCACACAAAGTTTAAGTAGCAAAAGTAACAATTGCATTTAAATTAAAACGCATTTTATGTAAACCCGCTTTAATAACTGACTTTTTATATTTTTGTATATTTTTTTATATATATTATCTATGAATTTTTTATGAATTTATACTAATTTCTGCATTTTATTTTTAATCAAACATAAAGGGATAAAAAAATAATAAGGACATAATTTCTAGTATTACTATTTTATGTAATTAATGTTAGTGCTGTTATAGCACTTTCTGGAGACATTGTAGTTAAAAATGAATGGAAACTGATAGTAGCCCTTAACCATGGGACTGGGGTCCACTAGGGGCCCTCAGCAAAGGGCCAAAGTTGGTTTATTATATGATAATTAATAATTTATCATTATTCAAATACTTAAAAATGGGTTCGTTTCAAGAATCACAGAAAGTATGACTTTACTAAGGGTTTCACGATTTAAAATTTTAAATCGAAATCGATCGGAATTCATGCTCAATCTCGATTATTGAATCAAAAAATAGAATCGTTGCTGCTCCGCCCCCATGTCATGTCGGCTTAGCTTGCCAAGCGAAAAAAAAAACACGCTTGTTGAAGTGCTGTAAAGTCAACCTAAAAGCTACAAGAAACAGCCAAAAGATAGCATGGCAACTGCAGACGCAGGAGACCCGTCGACAGAACTTGAACCCCTTCCTCGTTTACTGAAGTCGCCGAAGTGGAAGTATTTTGGATTCCCAGTGAGTTATGTTGACAACGCTCGTGTTGTCGACAAAAAAAGCTCTTTGCAAGCTCTGCTATGTACGTATACCACATCATTCCACCGGCAGCACGACACAAAAACATAGATTTATCTGTTAAACCGACAAGTGTAACACAAATTACTCTCCCGTCTTCATTTGGAATTAAACTTTCGAAAACTCAAGACGTGCAAAGAAAATTACAAGCGCGGTAGGAGTATTTATAGCCGTGGACATGCAATCTTATTCAGTGGAAAAAAAACTCAGGTTTTAGGCATTTAATTAGCATTCTAGAACCGCGCTACGAAATCCTGAGTAGAACACACCTCACAGGTACTGTGTTACCCTCCATGTACAATAATGTGAAGGAGAAAGTCATTGAAAGTCTTAGCAGTGCACATTTAGTAGCCTTGACTACAGATTGCTGGATCTCCAGAGCTACACAGAGCTCATTGACTGTCACAGCGCATTACATTAATGATGACTGGGAAATTCAAAATCCAGTACTTCAAATATTTCCTTTTTAAATCAAGAATCGAATCGAAAATGTAATCGAATCGATGATTTGGAGGATCGTGATACCCTTATTTATTACCAATATTTCTATGTAAAAAAAAAAAGGTTGAAAAGCAGGTTGAAAACAAACAGCTTTATCAAATCTGCTTTGAGAGTCAAAGCATTGAGTAAAATTAATGTGAAAATAACTTTTTCTGTGTGCTTTATATAAAAATATTATACAATATTATTCTTTATACAAAATGTTAACTATACAACTTATATACAACTTAACTCAACTTAACTCATCTAATATGTGCATTTTTACAGTGGGTACAAAAGTCTAGGACCACTAGTTATTGATAATCAATTGATTCAAGAAACGTTTACATTTTTATTGTACATTTTTATTATAAACAAACTGTCTTTTAACTAATATGCCCGTGTGGGTCGTTGGTACAATAGCGGTGAAATACGACCCGTCAGAGCATGTACTAAAATTGTGCCCCTATCGGCAACATAACATTTGCATAACAAATTGATTCAGGGTTGTGTAGCTCAGTTTGTGGAGAGATATAGGAGGAGTGTAATAAGACGAGACATGATCATGGGTTTGAACCCAGAGAGTGCATGTGCTGATAAAACCATATAAATCATGATTTGGCAATTTTTTTAACAGGTAGGTTTAGGGGTGGGTTAGTGTGGTCATTCATACAAAATGAAACCTAGTAAAATATGTTATAATCACTGTGAGATCGGTGTAAACTGTATTTATACAAAACACGCATTTACGTCATTTAGTGACATCAGACACAATACAACACTGTCATTATTTTTATGCCCACTAGGGGATGCGTACCTTTAAAATATAAACATAGATCATAATAAGATACTTGTACAAACAGCCTATAGAGTCGTTTATGTTGGAGGACAGGCTTAAAATAAAAGTTCAATTACTTTTAAAGCAAATAGTTTGAAAAATTAACTAAAATTTTACATGCATTTGTAATATTTATTCTTTTTAACATTTGGACTCCTCAGCATATAATAAAAAATCAACATAATGCATAGTAAGACTGACCTAGAGAGTGAACATTCATGAGTTTGGATGTTGGAGCTCATCAGTGCTGAACATTGTGCTGTACTCTGCACAAATAAGCTGACCAGTTCTTCACCACCAAACAGAGGAGAGGAAACAGAAGACAAGAGGAAGTCTGATTGTCTGATTGCCAAAAATCTCATTTCCTGGCCTGAGCTGGCAGAGAGGCCAGTGAGGAAGTACTGATTGTGATGCCTGTTGTTGGCATATAGTGGACTGGACACGTTCACTCTGCGGCTGCCATCTTGAGGCAAGCACAATGTGGCCATTCTTCACCCTTCCTTCGGCACCACCTCAGCCTGTCCTGTCCACTCGGCACTTCATGAATCCAGAAAAATGGACCCAAGTGGGTCACGTGTCAGCTAGGTGGAGGATAAGTGGTTGATTTGAACGAGAGGTGGCAGAGATGTGCACAGCAGGGATGGACAGCGGTGCCGCTCGAGCAGAAATTACAAACGGAGCTTGATAATAATCCACTCTCTTCAGTAAAACCCTCAGAAATGATCCAGCTGATCTCTTGCACCACTCAGATAAAAACCTTTAGGCCTGCTTCTAAAATCAATTGCTATCTTGCCTCGTACTGGAACATAATATTTGACATTGTTGTGTCCAAGATTGAGCTTTTCTTTTAATACCTCTCATTGACTGAACCTATTACAGTTTGTCCCTGCGGTAAAGTGCTTGAACATAATATCTGTGGCATCTGACAGGCCGGGTTTGTACCCTGTCATTGAACGAAGCTCATGGCTGAATGTTTGTATACCTGAATAAAGGATGATGTTGAGTGTTACTGTGATTAAATATTTAGCTCTATGTCTAGAACCCCCCTGAGTTTGACCGTATGTATTTTTTCTGCATTACATCAAAGCAGCCAAGCAAATAATTGAGCAAGAACCTGGGTCACTTATATTTGATGTTAACCACAGGAATTTATTTCAACAATCACCTATTTGTAAAATGTATACTTTGCTGTATGCCAGTGTATACCAATCCTGCAAATAAATAAATAGAATAAATAAATAACGATAAAAACTGTAATATATGTAGACCTTATTGTAATTGAAAAAAATATATTTTTAAAATATAAATGTATGGCAAATGTATTTTAAAATGTAATTTATTCCTGTGAATAGCCTCAACATAAATTTTATATATATATATATCCACTCTAAAAACATGTTTTGTAGAATCAGCCATTATATAATGTTAAATCTCATAAAACATATACTGTACAGTATAATTAGAAATAATTGCATTTGAAGCTGTCCAACAGGTTTAATCTTGTACTTATATCATATCTTGTACATTTATTTATATGTATAATATGATTTTTTCCTTTTTCGACAGTAGAAAGGATGTTTGAATTGAATGCGGCTGTTACAGATTGATTGCATTTGTTGTTGCAGACGAGAAAATAACTCTCTTTAGGGTAACCCTAAGACATCATCTCCATTCTGAACCAGGTTTGCTGTGCATTGTTCACCAACCACCCATATGTTTCAACACCCCCCCAGTGTGCACAAGGTAACTGCTCAGGTTTTTCCAGTGATTAATTGCTAAGCGTAGTTTAGCCCAACCTGGAGCAGGAACACACTGCTGCTCCATTCTCTTTCACGCTCAGAGAGTCTGCCGAGAATCGCTGAGCTTTCACAAGTTCTGTAAATAGACAAACCAAACACTGCAGCTTCTAAATATATCATGCCAGAGAAGTTTTTCTGATCATTTGTGAAAATCCAGGACAGACTTGAAAATGAGATGCAGATCGCTTTGTCTCCGTGGGTTTTAGTCTTATTTTGTTCTGTTGTCTCGATACGCATGTAGTTGGAAAAAGTCCTTGGTTTAAGGTTTGTTTGTGTGGAATTGTAATAAAACGCTATCCTATTTTTGAAGCCTATAAAATTCAGCGCATAATTCCATAATGAACTGAACGATTAACGTCTGCGTTTCACCATAGCAGCTTTTACTAAATGTGTGCGTTATCCAATACAAAACTTTAAATGAAAGCCAAAGGGCTTGATTGTCATATAAAGCTCTTCTTAACGCAAACCAAACAGTACCCTCAGTGTAAAGACAGAGATAAACGTAATTGACTCTCATGCTGCAATTTGCTTAGAGAGCTCTCTTTTTTGCACAAATCTTTTATAAATGGATGCAATTGATGAGTCAAACAGCATTGATTTCCAATACGCTCATTTGTAGCGCTGGAAAGTGAAAAGAAGGGGGGTGAGTGAGGAATGGGGCAGTTGAAAGTGAGTGATACTGATGGGCTGTGTGTGATTGGTCTGTCTCTGTTCTCTGCACTGATGAGTCAGACGCTGCTTTGTGAATGATTTCATTTAGATCAGATTAAAGCTGTCTCTGATGGTTAATCTGGGAGTTTAGCCACTGCAATCATCAGGAATCATCTGATTGTCATGGGATTATGACTTTAGAGGGAAGACTAGGTCAGAACGTGGCTGTGCGAGGACAGTCGAATACACACACACGTACACAACGCTGAGACCGAACTAAACAGCTTAGTCATGATGTTAGAGGTCAGGAATGAGGTGGTGTATGCTCGTGACATTTTCTAAGGCAGACAAAACTCAACATGAAACACCATTTGCAATTCATTTTACTCATTGAGTTTCACTGGGTGAAAGAGGACTACAACAGGAAGTAGAATTTTTACATCCATTCGGGACTGATTGTTAAAAATGTGCAAAAAAATGGTTAATAGTGTAATATTTCAAAATAATGTTTTAATATCATTATAATAATAACCCTACATATAAATTTAATAACACCCTAGTGTTGAAAAGTTTGGGGTCAGACTTTTTTCTTTCTGAAAGGAGTCACTTACGCTCTCCTAATATGATCAAAAATACAATTACAATTTAAAACAGCCTTTTAATTTAAATATATATATATATATACACGCTATATATTAATGTAGTGTATTCCTTTGATGCAATGCTGATATGCTAATGTAATATTCTGAAAAAATATTAAATAATTTTTTTACAAATTAGAAGTATTTTGATTTAGCAAAAGAAGATAAGCGCCAACAATCATTTTTTTTTTAAAACACTTGTTTAAGCTTTGCAATCTCCTTAGATGATAATGTGGATGTCTGACAAATGTTGTTGTTGCTGTGATCTTACACTGTTTGGATGTGATTACATGCAATACACTGATCTTTTCCTTCAACATATTACCGTTTTATGTGAAAACGTTTTAGCTTTTTTTTTTGTTACACCCTAAAGTAGATCACTTTTAGTCAGCTTTGATGCAGCTAGCTAGCACTCCTCGCAGCTAGTACGTCTTTTTAAAGTCACCTGGCCTGAATACAGCGCACTGATTCGCTAAAATGGACTTATCGGCTTCTGTTCACAAACAACAAGTGCACTTATTGGCAAGTGCAATAAAACTTGAACTCATAATGCTTTGAAAGTAGACAATACCAAATATTTTGACTAAATGTGTTTAGGTTTTAGATCATGCTGTAAGTGGAGAAAGGCAATTAGCTCATTTTTTTTAAAGGGGCATTTATCGGTTTTTGGAAATGAACTCTTAATATATACTCATACACTGTAACACTGTGAAAGTCTTTAATGTAACTTCACATACTTGCCAAATAATGCATTAGTTGCTTTCAACAAATAATATAAAAATGTGTTATTGCACTGTGAATGATTATGACGGAATTACACTGATGCACTTTGGAATAGAGTCTTGGGATGTTGCTGATGCCATATCCACAAAAAGATAAGGAAAATTAATTACAATAAATAAATAAATGGTGTCACTTTTGATTTATTGTTGACTTTAACTGGACTAATTTAGGTCCTCATCCAGGCACTTCAGTGTAATCTGTTTTGATATTATTTCTACTCTACATTATTCTCACCTAAAATGTTCCCTTCTTCTCTTGCAGCGTGGAGCTAGATTTTAAACTTCAAGAAGACAAACTTCTGCCCTTAATGAAGAGACTATGTCCATTAGAAGAGCCGTCCTACCCCTCTCTGCCTTACACACACGAGGTGTTCACCTCCACACCCAAACGCAAGTCCAAAACTGAGACCAAGAAGCATGCGCGATGGAAACTTTGGTTCCTCTAACATACGGATTCAGGATCCTTGAAACCATCACAAACGAGCAAATTCCAGAGGAATTTTGTTTGACTCATTGGATAAATGTGGAGCAGCGCTCACTGCTGGCCACTGTTTTGGAACATGCGTCACAGGATTCACTGAGCGACTGGATTTTAGTAAGGAATAACAGTTGTTTTCTAATCATGACCCTATGATGAACCCTCTGAGTTTGGGAACTGTTGAATTCACATGATCTCACATTTTTCAATGGGATTACACAATGATCCTTAGGTTTAGTCAAGCTATCAAGGTAAGAAATGAGGCATGGTTGTTGCTGTGTTTTGTGTGTGTGTGTGTGTTTTCCAGTGTCTAACCGAGATCTCTCTCTTCTTTCTACATTTATCCCATTTTACTTTAGGGACCCTGCAGAGGCGACAAGACACTTCAAAGCTAAACGCTAGTTTGCCACAAAACTACTTTGGAGCCGTACATCAAAGACATCTAATCAGCAAAGCACAAACTTTTGAGAATTATAAAGTAGATTTGATAGCCGAGATATACCTCTGTCTCTTTCCCAGTCTTTCTTTCCCTTTCGTTCTTTCTTTTTTTCTCTCTTTCTTCCACCTCTTCTATTTTAAATGAAAATTGATTATCATTCTATGACAGAATAAATGAAATGGAATAAGTGAGTAATGCAGAATCAGCTGACTGCATGCACTAATAATCAATGTCTTTGTAGAGATATTTTTCTGGAAAATGTTGAGAATGCACAATAAGAAATATGAAATAATAGGGGTTTACACGCTGGCGTTCTCAAAAAAGAAAAAAAGAAAATATGGTGATTTGTCTTTTAATTATATAGATGTCTGCATTAATAATGGGCCATCAATATTTCCAGAATACGAAAAAAAAAAAAATACAGTGTGCAGATGTTCAGGTCTGCTACTATTTTCTTGGGAATATGATGCCGTATTTACAACATACTGGTCAATTTTTCAGTAATTATATTTTTTTAGACTCTTAAAGATGCTTGAGAATTGGCTCGAGATTGCAGACAATATGTTTCATGGTGGAAAAAAATCTGAAAACGCCTCAAATCTGTTTAGATGATCATTGTTTCGTGTTATAGGTTGAACAGTGCACAGAACACAGCACTCTGTTCAAGCTGACGTGTCATTTGCTCAATTAAATTTTAATATGATGGCAGTCAATCACTGAAATCTTGTGCTTGTTTACCCACCTTAGGCAAAGTAACGAGACGATCACAACACACAAATTGGGGAGATTAATAATGCAGGTAACATATAGAGGGCTATGTACAGTATATACAAACTGTGCTTAGCATTTTATTAGCTTTAAACAGTCTTTGTGTTAGATATTCACAAGTCTTCACTACAGTGCCAAACACTGTATTTAGCTAGTAGCCCAACAACCTTCATACGTGGAGGTGTTTTTGATAACCATAGGCTATATATTTAAAAGTAATAATAAGTTAAAAAATATATATATATATATTGGTCAGTTGTTGTTTAATTGGAGCACAGTACCTGCATATTCTTGTAGCATAACAAAAATGCATCATTATACCTTGAGAAAGTGCAATTGATTTATATTGTGCAATATTACATTTTATACAATTTCTACCCACAGTGCATTTACAATAAAGAAACCGATGCAAAATATACTGTCCTGTTCCCGTGGACGTTCTTTAGTGTACAAAGGGGTGTGGGTTGCTTTGGGATTCTTGCAAAGTGCACTGCGGTGTTGATACTCAATTCATGAAGATGATTGAATAGTGCTTTGAACAGGACTCAGCTGGAGAATGAGATGGTTGCTACACTTCTCTCTAAAATTGATTGGCTTCGGCTTTGGTGCACACTCCACAGACGGGCTCTGTGATTGGACGGCCTCCAGTTGAACACCTGCTGCCAAGATACTGTCAGTCACTTTGACTCAAGGGATGAAATATTCCTCTGAACTCTTTCTGCAAACATAACTTATGTAAACATGGCCAATGTAATTCTGCTGACCCATGGTAGGGATATGACTACAAGCGAATCTCTCCAGACTTTGCATGCACTTATTCTCAGATCAAACAGCCTTATTTTAATATTGATAACAGTAGCTTCTTTATTTTATAGGTGTAGGGTAACAGAATTTTTTTTTGCAAAAGTGCAATTTTTTTCAAGAATAAATATTAATTTTGATTGTCTTTTTTAAGAACAGTTCATCCTTTGGGGTAAATGGGTGCCGTCAAAATAAGAGTCCAAACATCTCAATAATCCAGAAATAATCCACATGACTACATGAATTAGTAAAAAAATTGCAATAGTGAAATGTTATTCCATAGTCTACTGTTTGGACTCTCATTCTGACGGCACCCATTCACTGCAGAAGATCCAGTTGTTCTCCAAATCTGAAACTCATCTGCATCTTGGATGAGTATGACTATATTTTCTCTATATATTAATTTTTAGGTGATCCGTTCCTTTAACTGAGGCGTACAGATTCATTATCATGGAACTATACTGTACTGTAGTAGGGCTACAACTACAACACTGAGGCTGTAGAGGATTGTGATGGTGGCAGAAAACTATTCTACCAGTGAGCAGATAACTGGATCTCATTTCAAAGAGGTTTGTGCTGAGGATAAATCTACTATAGCATATGGAGTGACTAATCTTCCCAATAGTTGTTCATGCTTTGAGCATCTCCTGTGTCCGACAAAATCCATATTTTTCGCCACTGGCCTTAAAAAAGAAAGATTTATCCGTGAAAATTTGTCCAGCTTTGCTCCTGTGACCTCAGAATAATAACTGTAGGCTGTTGAATAATTGTAAACCATTGAATAACATCTCAAGATAATATAAAACAGGGATTTTTGAACAAATTTGAGAAAGAATCTTTTGTGTGTGTATATAGTCAAAAGATAATTTAAGATACTTTTTTAAAAATAATTTGCTTTGGGCTTTGAACAGAAACAATATAAGAGCCAATTATTTAAATTTGGACAAAAAAACATTGTATGCATAATAACATTATTAATTACATTTATATTATAAATTCAACATACTGAGCTTTACATTTCATATTAAATTGCAGCTGAATATTAACATTTGATCTTAATATTTAACTATAGTTTATAGGCTGTAACATATATACTTTCAATATTCCATATTTTGAAACTCTCTAAAAATACTGAGGGAAAACACTGATATGCGCTGTAGCTAGGGTCAGCCTCAGTGATTTTCCCTACATCTGCAAACAGAAAACAACATAAAAAAGGAAGTGAGAGGGAACAACATAAATGAAATGCACAGTAAACACACAGCAGGAACAGGTTGAACATTTATACACCCACTGGCTCAAAGCACCTTCCGTCAATAAATTAAGCTTTGCATTAGGAGTAATTACAACTGCAAGAGAGGAGAGAGAGAGAGAGAGAGAGAGAGAGAGAGTGAGTGAGATGGGTTTGTCGACAACTGGTTTGGGCTAAATTTTAATCTCCATCCCGCACAGCTTTAAAAATTCAAGGTTTCCTAAGAGCTCATTAATAAATGATAGAGGACTTGAGCTTAGCAGGCTTTAAAAGTAAGCAGCCGGGGCCCGTGTCCCCCAACCTTTCAAATGTTTATGAGGACACTCAGACTCAGCAGAGATCTGTAGAACTTCTATTTCAACAGAAGGTTGTGGAAGCTTTAATGAAAATTACAGCCTAAAGTTAATGTGTGTGTAGCCTGGCCATGAAGGGTTAGATCATTCTAGTAATGTTGAAACCCTAGAAATATTACCGCTGACTACGCCACCCCATTTAAATGATGGGGAACTAAAGATGTGATGTAAACTTTAGGTTCACACAGGTTCGTTAGGAAGGGCAGAGACTAGGACATCAGTATACAAAATATTTATTAAGTTCACAATCAGATAAAACCATAAAAATTAGAAAAGCATTTGAACAATCATGACTTTTTACACACAAACAATAAAAGACGAGTTATATTACACGTGATCAGGTAGGCTAGCTGCAATCCATACTCGTGCTCCAAACACAGCCACCAAAGTCTAGAGCAGCCAACCTCCTTTCACAGTAACCTAAAACACACAACACAACAATTAGCCCCAAAAACAATGTTGAGGCCCGGCGTGGAAAAATAAGCCTTCTGGCTTTAGTCACGATAAAGAGATTCAAAACGAAAAAGAAAAAAACAACACAGCAAAAGAAATTAAAGCAAACTTACAATAATAATAATAATAATAAATAATAATAATAATAATAATAATAATAATACTACAGTGGAAAATAAGCAAACTGTAGCCAAACAATAGCCTAGAGGGCTAAACAATAAGGAAACATACAAAGTCCTCATCGTCTTAGAGATGGCATGAACACTCTTGCAGAAAGGAGGCCCGATAGATTGAACGCTGGCAACCAGCCAGGGCACACTGACAAAGGCTGTTAGAGTAATCGGGAGGACTGAAGAAATATCAAAATAAAAAGAAAACCATGAAACAAAAATCACACTCGTATCAACAGCAAAACAGCAAAACAGCAATGCCGTCTTAATCCCGTTCTTCACAGGAAGCAATTCACCCCCCCAAAACCTCACAGGGTGGAGCACTTCCCAGCACTTTTATCCTGCTAAAAACAAATTATATTTTAATAATTCGTAAAAATTAACAGATTGACTCGATACAGGTTTAAAAATACATACCGTATGCGGCAAAAAGACATTGTACAGTTGCTCACAGTTTAATTTTGGGACCACCAGACCCGGAGATCGGCTGAATGGATTCAAAAATGGTAAAACACATCTGTATTACTCTAGGGATGTTGGAAAATAAGCCTATTTACAAAAAAAGTGGAGTGTTCCTTTAAAGAATCATATCAACTTCATCCGAAGCATTTAGTGCTGAATCTGAGCCTGCTCTTAAAGTCCGTTCAAACAACACATGTGTTTGCATTTAACATTGTAAAATATAAAGACACACAAAAACAAATATTTTATGAAAAATAAATTAGATAAAATGTCTTCAACTTGATCATCACATTTGTAGAATACTGTGACTGCAAGAGAGCGCAACATCTGCCCAGTACATAGAAAAACAATGGAAAAGCAGTGCAGTGGAATGAAAAACGCTTTCTGTTTGAACCGCAGATACAAATTGGCTTTTAAAGAAAACATTACTGAGAACTCCATTACTGCTAGTTCTCCATAGAGCAACCTCAGAGCAATAATTTCTTTCTTCCATGTAAACGATTTCACTTGTGTATCAGATTTTGATTAAAATGCAAAGCAAACAAATGAATTAAAATCTCTCTTTTTAATAACACCCTGCATATCTTCAAAAAGACTGCAAGAGTTTGGCATCTCTAGCTTTGTAAGGAGAGTTAATCATTGAGAGAACGAAATTGTGGGTGTGAGAGACATAATAGGACACTAGCAACTAATGGGCTGAAATGTTGAATCAGAGGAGAGTCTTTTTAATAACTCAATTCTCACATATGAGAACTGCCCTGTTGTGTCAGGAGGAGAATGTGATCACATTGGCCTCAGAGTGTAACACCACGGTGCTTCTATTATCTTGTGCCACAATGGAAGAGAATGAGAAAAAAAATGACAGGTTAAGGTCATGTGAGAATGCGAGGAACATAATACTGATGTTTATACTGCCATCCGTTCTCCCGTCTGACCCTAACTGTGTTTATTTACAGTAAGCCACTAACAGCTTGGTTTTGGCTTTCAAAGCTGTAATAGCCTCTGAAAGTCTCTGTAGACATTAAAGCCTGTACAATTTCACGCCACCGTGCCCCACAAGTGCTAGAAGGCAGGGGTCAGGACGCTTCAGTTTGATTTAGAGCTTTAAAATCGGTCCCACAAAAACTGACAGAAGAAACGACCTAAACTTTCTAGCTGTACTTCATGGAGGGATCACACCGGTCTAAAGGCCCAGGGCGCAGTTCTAAGCCTGGAAGAAAAAGCATGAATAATGCATGGCACTGATCTGCAGGGGAAAAAAGCACAGTTCCTTGGATATTGTCCTCTCTCTGCTCAGTGGAATAGAGGCCGGCAGCTTCAAAACTCATCCAAAAAGACCTCCAGAGCAGAGTCACAGTATGAGGCCTCTCTCAGCATACACTGACCCAGAAATCATCATATTGGATTCAGGTGGATGTATATGCTTCATACTTTCACCTGAGTCTCTGATAGAGATAGGTGCACTAACCAGTTTGCACTGCAGCACGTTGAGCTCTCTTGGCCACCGTACTCAAGTCTACACTGGAAAAAAAAAACTGTATTTTATACTTCCCATTTTTTTCCCTGTAACGCTCACAGCAAGAAGGACGAGGCAAAGAGGTAAGTTAAAGAGGTTTATTGACAGTTTGTGGGAAAAGTCTTTGAAAAGACTGAACTCAGTGCAGTCATAGCCTGACATTACCCCCCTCCTTAAGAGCGACTCCCGGCGCTCCAAATGTCCAATCCTGGATCCAATCCTGCATCCTGGAAACTCTACCAGGGCTTGACATGGGTTGCTTCCAGGCTGGCATAACGGATCCACGTCGACTCTGTGGATCAGGAGCCGGCTGTGGCTGTAATGGATCTGGATCCTCAGATGGCGGATCCAGCTGTGGCCTAGGTTGTGGTGGCTCGTGGACAGCCTCCGGCTGTAATGACTCGTGAGCAGCTCTCGGCTGCAGTGATTCTTGGACAGCCTCCGGCTGCGGTGGTTCTTGGACAGCCTCCGGCTGCGGTGGTTCAAGGACAGCCTCCGGCTGCGGTGGTTCAAGGACAGCCTCCGGCTGCGGTGGTTCAAGGACAGCCTCCGGCTGCGGTGGTTCAAGGACAGCCTCCGGCTGCGGTGGT
>JAUCMT010000036.1:12457518-12485741 GCA_032357475.1 Enteromius thamalakanensis
TCAATATGGCGGATGTAGTACGTCCGAATTCCATTCATACTACTCACATTCATACTATATAGTACCTACTGTTTTAATGGTCGAGTAGTACGTTCGGTTTTAAATGTAGTACCTACTGAAGCAGTATGCGATTTCGGACGCAGCAATGGTTTAAATACACAGACACTAATTACAAGAAAAGACACAGCTGGGGAAAAACACAGTGTATAACCAATAATGACATACAGACACAGGAAGGACCAAATAAGAGCAGACAGGAAATAACAATGAAAACGAAACTAAAACCGGAACATTAAAATGATACTAAACCAAGATGCAAAAAACAAGGACAAAAACAGAACAAAACAAACCAGGAATGTTACAAGTCTTATGTGATGCTTTGTTTTTTCTAAAAAGTCAGCATGTGTATGATCCCGATTGTTTTACAATGTGTGAAAAATTGAGTAGTGCATACTTTTAGACTGGAAATATCTAGAACATCTTGTCAACCCCAAATATTTGGTTTTCTAATTTCATTTAGAATTTCATCTCATAATGTAGTCTGCCTTATGTCAGTTTTTGTTACATGCACATCTCTGTCTAATTGCTCTGAGCAGAATGTCGGCAGGGCATTGCAATCAGACATAAATATTCGTCAAATATAAATAATTAGATGCACAGAGTCTTTTTATCTCTCTATCACTGGCCACAAATAGCCAAATGATGCAGATTATATCTGATCCGCAGACACAAACTCACACACATTCCCATAAAGCTCATTAATTTGTTGAGATATATCCAGGGAGGTCTAGAAAATCACTTGGTTGCTAGGATACAAGATTAGGTGAGGTATACCCTAAGTGTCCCCATGCTTGTATCTCTAAGTACTCTCAGCACAAACCCGCTCCACATAGACAGGAGCTCTGATTCAAAAAAGTCCTTTCACCATTAGTTAATTCAATTATTGATATTTTTGTTACATTTTCAGATAAACAAAATTATTAAATTGTTTAAAAGCATTAGCATTAAATTTAGGCTGAACCACTCTGCAATGAGACACATACAAATTTATTATAATAGACGCAATATCACACTGAGAGCAATGAGCCATCAAAGCCAATAATGGAGTCGAGCAGCGTCCAGAAATTCACCAAACTTTTTCTTTTTTTGAATATGAGACAGCAAACTGGGATGAGAGACAATCCCTTGCACGGCGGAAGCTGATTTCCCAGAGGCTCTTGTGAGTGGCAAAGGCTCCCAGCAGTGCTCAGTTGGAGACAGTGATACATGAAGATGTGTCAGTGGAGGATCTCTTCAGCGTCTCTATAGAACCTCTGTATAAACACAGTGGCTACACAAATTACATCTGCTTTCGCTATCTGGGTTACAGGAAAGCTGGAGAACAGTGAAAAATACCTCTGCTGTGGGTTGTGTTTTGGGAAATGATCCACAGTGTTGTATTATTTTTCTGTAAACACAGATTCCTAAGGTTTGTGCCTTTTTGTGTGTATGTAAAGTTTAGCAATTCACAGCAGAGGAGTTATTTCTGGTATATTTCCATTGTTTTTCTATGTAAAAATGCACTAGATTAGTTTGACAGTTGAACTCCGCATCTCGTCTGTGCTGAAGTTAAAAGAAGTTTCACTTAAAAAGTACAATAAGAAAAGTATTCCTGTGCCATGTAGAATATCTCGCTGTAATGTAGGAGTCTGAGGTGAGCGGACCCATTTGCGAAGCTTTATTCGTGGTCATACAGGCACAGTAAACAATGGCGTCAGGGGCAAACATAGACAATCCAGGATCGTAAATGTTATTCCAGGCAATGGTCGGGGGAGGGAGCAAACAATCAGACAACGAGAAAACAGACACAGGAAACAAGGGAAATGCTCAGAATTGCTAGCCGAGGCTGCGGAGGACCTGGGCCATGGAGCATAGATAGTGGCACGTGCGGCCACGCTGGTACAGGCAGAATAGGGAGGCTCCAGTTGAACAGGGAGAGCAGGGAGCTTCCTGGGCTGAGCAGAGTGAAGATCATCCAGGGTGAGGCCACCAAGGGGGCGCAGACGGCAGTGACGCCCTCCAGGGTGGAGCAGATGACGGGACATAGGCCCTCCAGGGGGGAGCAGGCGGACCAGATGCACTCCAGGGTGGAGCAGAGGAAGCTGAACTGAGTCGCAGGGCAACAGGGCAGAACAGGCGTGACTGAAACAGAGAACACAGAGAGGTTAATTATGGCCTCCATGGCCGTGACTGGGCAGGATGAAGATTCCAGGGCAGACTCCGTAGCCATAACTAGGTAGGGCGAGGCGTTCTCAGACTCCATGGCTGTGACCAGGCATGGTAAGGACTCCGAGATGGCCTCCTTGGCCATGGTGGGACAGGACAAGATCTTGCAGACCTCCTTCAGGGGGTCTATGGAGCAGATTGATGCCCCTGCTGGTCGGCAGCTCTCTTGTGCAGTGGCTCAGACGTGGCAGCCATCTTGTGCAGTGGCTCCTCTAGTGGTTATGTGTGGAATTTCAGGAACCCAATCGTGACACACACATTTTAAATACTTCTGCGTAAAATGCTTTGTTTGTCTGCATTTGCATGTTTTACACACATCAATACACCAGTACCCATCAAATCAACTGATGATTCAACTGACTCAAAATATAAACAAAACTAGCTACAATGTGTTTGATCAAGGCAATAAATAATTTATTTGCTTAAAAACATAGATTCATAAATCTTGTAAGAACATTAACTGTAAGTGAGTCATTGTGATTTGTTTAACTAAACACCACCTACCGTGTTTCATGAAAACACACAGTAGTCTGATTTCGCTTGAAAATATATTGCTTGTAAAGCAAAAATAGAAAAAGTAAAGTTATAGTCAAAATGTCCCTAAAATATAAGTTACTTAAACTTAACTTTTTGTTTGTTGAACTGCTAGAATATCACATTAGCAGTCATGTTTTTGCTATGAATACATATTCACTGTTGCTTGTTTTGGATCATCTGCTGGAATGCATCTCAGCAAATAATATAAGCCATTTGGGTTAGTCTATTCTTGGTTAGTTTCTTTTTGCTTCACAAAAATGTTTTCTTTATGTAACTTTTTTAAAATCTTAATCTTCTTTGTCCATCTGCCTCCCTCTTTCCTGTTCTACAAAAGATTCAGCACGTTTTTCTAACCCCCTCCTTTTTATTCTTCCAATATTTTATCTTTCAGTCTTATCCACTAGGGTGGAGATATGTGTCACTGTCAGCAGGTCATAACTTCACTATCGTTAAGCTGTCAGGCACCATGTATTGACCTGGTTAATACCAGTTAAAGGTGACTCTTAAAGACAAAAAAATAAATAAATAAAAAAGACATGTGGAGTGTCAGAGGACATAGTATAGTATAGTGAAACCAGCTTGATCTACACCTGATAGATATAATTATGATTTATGCTGTGAATAATGGAGTAAAGAAAATAATTAGTTGTTACAGATAATCTTGTAGGTCTAATGATGTGAAAAAATGCTTTACCTTTAATTACATGCTTAAAATGTATATACACTACAGAATATTATGTTTATATTTGTCTCATGTTTACACCATTGAAGCCATATCACACAAGCAATGAGAGCAATATCAACATGAGTGGTGCTTTGGTCCTGATGCAAATATGATTTTATAACAGTTCAGTAAATAATAAGTCAATAATTTTCACATCAATTACTCAAATCTGGGTAACTTAACTTCTTTTGTGGAGCATGAAAGCATGGAACATAATGTATTCAGTTACATTAAAATGGAGATAAAAATCACAACTTGTGGCAACTTGTTATTTTCACATTTAGATTTTTTTTGAAACAACAAAACAACATGATATCATAAGAGTATGCATGTCACAAGTATTATTGAGCTATTTTCACTTCTTAAAGGAGCTAGCAACACCTGGTTCAGTGCCTAATTGACCTTTATAAAATCAATTATATATATTTTGAATCAGCCACAATGGCACACACACAGTCCCTTCACTGACTGAGTACCGGTGGTATTTTTGAAGAGACAGCAATTTAAATCACAGTCTATACACATTTTCAGTTTTTTTTTCCCCTGTGTTTTCTGTGCAGCTCTTTGTGGAGCCTGCAATTTTTTCACAGCGGTCAATTATTGTGGTATAACCTATTTCGAAAAATAAAATCCCTCTAAATTACAACAAAAACACAAACAAAGCAAACTACAGAAGACTTAAGTTGAATGCGTTGTAATTCACTTTGGATAAAAGCGTCTGCCAAATGCATAAAATGTAAAAGTAACAAGTCTCCTGATTGTGTCATTAAACCTCAGCTCTCACAGTGAGCAGCAGGCAAGCAGTGATAAGCATCATGAACCCTGCAGTGACATCACTTTCAGTGTTTATGGAGTGACGCTAAACGGTATCGGGCACGTGCTGTATTAAACCAGTGACATTACTTCCAACCGCCAGCCATTTAGATGCAGCAGGGTTGCTTGTCTGAGATCACAGTGTTGCGGTACATCATTCTGATGACCCAGACAGTGAAAATGTGTGAGATGCAATCTTGGGCTGGGATGCTTGAAGATAAAAAGGCCTTGCATATGTCCAATTGAGATGTTTATGTAATCCTTCTGAAAAACGGCAGACAGGTACACATCCCTCATTAGAATTCTAAAGTAATCCAGAAGTGTTTTACATGAGCGCTGCGTGCCAGACTGTAGGAGGAGGATGCGGAGATGAAGATGGAATTTAAAAGAAGACAGACTGAGCATTTTCTCTCTCTCACACACACACACACACACATAAGGTTGTGGCGAAACCTGCACATCTTTGCACCTGTTCACCTTTGTTAGGGGTGTCAATCAAAAAGCCTGTGCCATAACATCTACAGATACAGTTGACTGCATGCCCCTTAGAAACATCAACACACACACACAGAACTTCATAGCAACAAAGTATTTCTCTTTTTCTATCTTTTTCAAACATACAAGCTTACAATTGGGGATGTTTTCCTGAGACATCTCCAAGAACTGCTGCGCCAGGGACAAGCTGCTAATAAACCGGGACTGTCCCTGACTGGAAATGTTTCCGTTTTTACGGAATTGAATTCAAATATACAGGTAAATGAATTTAAAATAGCGCACACAGTGATATAATAGGAAACTGCACATACTTGTATCATAAACTTTATTGAATTTCTGGTTAATCATCATCAATTTACCGATTCATTCATTGACATGACTCTCATTATTAATCATTATTGAGTAACTAAACCAATCTTCGCCGGGAACTTGATTGACAGGCAATCTGACCAATCATAACGCCAAATCTACCATTTGTTTTCAGACAAACAAACAAAATATACAAACAACAACAAAAATGAATATATACAGTATAAGCTACATCTGTAAGTATATGTGTAATATCAGGGTTGTCCATCAGTTAAAGAAAAATGATAATAAAGCAAATGATATGATCATATTTTATACTGCATATTAAATAACAGAGTGTGATACCATAGCTCACCACAACATTAAAATTAGCATGTTCAAGTGAAAATTTGCAGATTATTTGTAAATACTTGCAAAGATTTCAACGATAGACTGATTGCACTGTATCAGCTTGAAATGTGGCTCTTTTTCACTTCAGAAATCTACAAATGCACTCCCACTAGCCACCCAAGCAGCGTCTGTATTAGCATTCAAACTGTTTGCAGTTCAGAGTAATGTCTGCAGCTCGTGGAGGTCTCTGAGTCAGAAGTGGTCATACATCTCAATATCAGATCAAGTTGTAATTTATGATTACAGGAGGTTATACAGTGCTCTGCATGCATAAATTCATATCCAGCTCAAAAAGCCTGGTCATAAATAATCTTCAAATCACGTGGAAGGATAAATAATGCTACCAAACAGGCATATGTGGACTGTTAGTGCACAGACTCTTGAGGGTTTATATATTTGTTGCATCATGAGAAGTGAAAGATGAATTTAACCCTAAAACTAAACCTAACCCATAACCTGTTTGAATCCAGTCATCATTTCCTTGTCAGTCAATATGCCCTGTGTTAGTGCTGGCAGCATATAAATTGGACATTTCCTTTTTAGTATATTAGGGTGTCAACTTGTGTTTGTATGCTTGTATACCTTGTTGTCATTTGACATTTATCTTTCATTTACTGCAGTGAAGAGGCGACTCACACAGCTGTGCACGACTGTTTGAAAAAGGTCGTCTGTCAAACTGAACTCCTGTCCTGTAAGTTATCTTGAAGAGGACATCAGTCTTCACACAAACTTCACAAAACAATACATGCATGATTTATAAGCCTGTTTATCCAGGGCTTTCTTGAACATGGACACACAACTGGAAACAGACACTTTTTTTAGAAAATAAAAAAAAATCATGATTCTTGATTATTTATCCTTTGATTTGAACAAAAACAGACAGAAATAGTAAAAAAGCTTCCTGGTTTCCATCTAAAATATCTTACATTGTGTTCCAAAGACAAACAAAGATTTTACGGCTTTGATTTTGCATAGTGGACGATAATGGAAAATCTCTCATTTTTACTTATTAATCATGTTGATCGGTACAATCACTCACCCCCACCCTCGTACATTTGCATTTTTATATTAATAAATATATATATATGATACCATACTGTATGTATGGCGTTTTTCTCATGAGGGCCAAAAGACAAAAGTCCCCACAAGGTTACACTTTACTGGTATTACTATACTTGTGGGGACCTCCCTTATCAGAATGCTAAAATAATCCAGAAGTGCTTTACATGAACCCTGTGTGCCAGACTGTAGGAGGACACTGATACGTTATTTACATATATTGATACATTAATAGAAATCATGAAACACTCTAATGCATTAGGGGCCTGCTGCACCTACTGGTAGGCATAGAAGGCTGTTATCATCGATAGGACTACTGGGCATGCACACATCAATCGAACATTTTTTTTTTCTAACACTTTACATTAATAAGACTGTTTTTCTATCATGGTAAAGGGTAGGTGTTAGGGTTGGGGTAGGTGTAGACGTTAAATAAACACAATCTAATCGCTAGAATAATTAATTTTATTTTCAGTTTTACCAGTAGGTGCAGCAGGCCCCTACTGACCATATGAAGGGGCTGATAACGACAGGAACCCTGATATCTTCAAAAATATCACCGGTACTCAGTCAGTGAAGGGACTGTGTGTGTGCCATTGTGACTGATTCAAAATATATATATAATTGATTTATTAAGGTCAATTAGGCACTGAACCAGGTGTTGCTAGCTCCTTTAAGAAGTGAAAATAGCTCAATAACACTTGTGACATGCATACTCTTATGATATCATGTTGTTTTGTTGTTTAAAAAAAAAATCTAAATGTGGAATATATATTCAAATCGTGTGATAACATCCGAATCGGCTGCTAATGCTAGCACACAAAATATGCACACTGTTGGAACACCATTTGTACAATTAAATTAGCGAAGTGTAACTAATTGTTGTATAATGATTAAATAAGCACATGTATCATGGTTGTTAGACTCATTATATAAAAGGTATTTGCTGTGCTGAAAGTCACGATCATTTATATTTCATGCTGTTTAAACACTAACATGGGCAATCATGTCGACTATTATCATTTATATTACAAGAACAATATAACATCAAAAGTGATGCATCAGTGAGAATGCACAATTGATCCCAAACCTTACAGTAAGTCAACTTTACTGATGCATTATATATAAATTGCTAGATAAACCTAGATCCCATGATTAAGTTTTAAAACGTATCACTAGAGTGAGCTATGATTCTTTCTTGAAATGGATTGCATTATGTTGCCCCATCCCAAGTCTTTCCTGTCCAATTAATCCCAGGTTGCACAGAGTAAAAGAGGTGATCTGGGTTACATATTGGATCAATTTTGAGAGGTCCTGTTGTCTTTGCAATTTTAGCCATCGTGAAATGACAGGAGATTCACCAGCTACTGTTCCTGCAAAATCAAGAGCACCACCTGCTACATCAAACTCTACTCACAGCCAGAGGGAAACAGCAGCAGCTAGTCTTTTTCATTCATAAACCATTTCAAAGTTGCCAGCTGGTCTCTTTTCAGTCTAGACTGGCTTTCAAAATTAGCAGCAACAGGAGCAACAGCACGCTCAGCCTGCACACTGTTTCCATCACTGAATCTGGCCACTTTTTCATCATTGCTAGATGCGGAGTTGTCTTTTAGTGAAGGAACAGACTGGAAAGTGCAGCTCTATTTGTCTTACTTACGATATGTAGCCTAGATTAAACAAGCTATTAGCTTATCAAACAAGCTTATCAGATTTCCCTCACACATTATCTTCATTTCACGCTTTCATTTTCTGTATCTCTCAGCTTATCGTGATCAAATGTTGGCATTACCACAGAAAATTACACACTGACTGATGACAACACAACAATGAAGTATGTCACATTCAGAGATATTGAGCGTGGCCTATCCAATCTCCCATTTTTGCATTAATTAACAATGCATTAGTTTAATGAAGCAACTTTGGTGCAAGGCCTCTCCTTGCACTTTTCAAATGAACTGTAAGCGATTCCTCGCCACACTGGCAGGCTCCAAAATAACATTTGCCAAGCGATGTTGGGGAACAATACATACCTATTCTTATGAGGTCCAAGGAAATTTAGTTTGTGAATGAACTTGAAAGGGAAAGTTCAGCTGTAATGATCATTCTGTATCATTCATATTATTTCAAGCTCATATGACTTCTTACAAAAACATATATTGGTCATTCATTTCCAGGCAGTTATAGTGAATGGAGACTGACGTTTTCAAGCTTCAAAAAGGAGCTAAAGCTACCACAAAAGTTTCTTAAAATAGTTATGAACCTGTTTAGGTTATTCACTGAAAATGCAGACTTCAGCACTTGCTCTTCTTGAAGAAAACTAGTGATATCCAATTTAGGAAAGAAGGATTCTTTTGAAACTTCGCAATGAGCTGTCTGGTTCAGTTCACAAATGATTCATTCATGTCCAGATTCAACTCACTGATCTGCAGTGATAGTTCACAGCAATGCAAATTCTGAACGATTCAGTCATGAATGACTAAGTTTGAGTAAGTGATTCAGTGACTCTCTCTGAACGTGTTGCCAACAACTGGCCTAACAGATACAAGCTCAAGAAAGAGTCAATCTAACAATCAGTGGACATCTGATTTAATCTTAATAGTGAGACATTTCTTATCTTAAATTCTTGTCAGATCTCATATTTGATGCTGCAAGTGATCCGTCACTAATAATGGAAGCAGAACTGAATCTTTGAAATACATTATAACGACTAAAACATATTAATTAATAATACATTCTTGTAATTTGCAACATGAGCATAATATTTTAAAGATTTTAAATGGTTCAGTTTTCACTACATTTTAGTGATTTGGTAATGTGCTTGTATTATTTATGGTACATATATACACACACACACACACACACACACACACATACATTTATCTTTATTCCAGTTATAGCTTATGTCAGCTTGATATATGACCTTGATTTATTTATTTGCCAAGGCAATATTTCTATTCTAAAAGGCAACCTTTTCAACATTTCTAATCAAATTTTTACATTATATTTAAGAACAGCTTTATTTTAATCAATTATTTTATCTCAATTTCAAAAATTATTATAACTTTTGGATTTTAGTTAATAACAAAAATGGGCATATGTGGCAAAACGTATGAACCCTGCACAATAGTATTTACAAAATAAAAGTTATAACTGCAGTATAATACCCTGCTGAATAACTGGACATAGGCCTAATTTGCATACATACATATTTAGATATACTGTACTATTAGCAACAACTACCCCCTTATAACCTATATGAACTATCGGTTCTTGGCCCTTAATGACTATTGAGGTTGTGTATCTCTGTGGCAACGGGCAAGTCTCTTGATTTAATAAGTGCTCTATAAAACACGAGTGGAGAGGCTTAATAAGCCTCTTCATGAAATATCGAGGGGTGAAGTATGATAATACGCCCATCTGTAATGGATGTGAGGGTTGATGTGATGATTTAGGGGTAAATCAATCCTCATCAGTGGGTGGCATGGAGCTTCCTCGTAGCATCAGTGCTAGCTTATTATTGACTGACAAAGGCAAATGAATATGAATGCTGTTAGTGGCAGCGCTTCACCTTGCTATGTGCTCACATATTACACAAAAACTGACCTTCAGTGTCAGCTCAATACACACAAACATAAAAGGAAGGATGGGGGAAAAAATGAAAATGGATGAAAATCGTCAAGGTAAATTCAATGCAAATGTGAAGATGTTATAAAAATATGGTATAAATATTTATTATAACAACCAGTGTTGTAATTTTTAACCAAAATTATAAAACTAGTGATGTTGATAAACAAGTTTCAAGAGAAGCACGTACGATTAATAAGCCACAGCTGGCTCCGCATATCCTCAATCAGCATATTCCTGTTTCACCCAATCAGAACCAAGCCTCTCTGGCTTAAATAAGCCTGATTTCCTCCCTTCCACATCTATGCAATCCCACCGCCTTCCCTTTCTCCGCCTTCGTTCCACACCATCCTCCGTAGGGGACACACAAGGTTTGAGCTGGACGTCTAAGAAGTGTGAACTCATGAAATGAAGGTTGGAATAAAAAATTACATGAAAACATCTTAAAATTACCAAATTGACTAAAACAGAAAAAAAATAAAAAATAAAACTAGTGCTATCAACTGATTAATCATGTTTAATTGCATCAAATATATATGTATATTTGATGCAATTAATAATGATTATATATTTGTTTGTTTGTTTTGTTTTAAATAAACACTTCCTGTGTTTATTTAGTATATATAAACACACACACACATGCAGTAAAATATTTACATGTATATACATTTATATTATTATATTTTATGTTTATTATGTTTAATATAAACATAGCATATTTGTTTTAAAAAATACATATGCATATGTTTGTGTTTATATATACTGTTTGTGTTTATATATACTGTTTATATATACTGCAGTTTGAAATAGCATCAGAGTGATATTATGACTATTTTATTGTATTTATTTATGTGACTAGAATGGTCGTGTCTCAAAAAAATAGCTCTCTCTCATTCTAATATTTGTTTTCAACAATAAAAAAGATAAAAAATAGCATCCGCCTTAGCTGTAAACACATTCATCAAAAGAGAAATATTAGGATTTTATCTTACTTCTCTACCTTATCCCATTGTCCTTCTCAGAAACAGACTAGCGATAAAAACGTATGACTGCAGATTTGCTAAATAAAGCAGTCATTTTTGGATTCAGGTCATGAGTCATACAGCATAAATCAAAGAGCTCAGTGCACAGAGAGTCTAAACTCACGAGTTAATTACGGCACTCAGGGCTGGTGTGTATGTGGACTCTGGGTAATGCATGTGGCCTGAATGGTGTCTGGTGAGGTAATTACCAATGTGCTTTTAATGAAGTCTCATGGGAATCACCAAACATCACCTCTGAAAAGTGCAGATAATCAGCTTTTAGAGTTGACTGCACACTGCCCACTCCTCCATATAGGGCAGGAGGATCCAGGCTCTGAAGGTGATAATATGCTAATGCTGGTGTGCTTATGACATTGAACATTTCCTTGATCCAGACAGGTAAAGAGGATTATCCTCTGTAGAAACATTTGTGAACTGTCCAGTAGGCTGAAAGTCAATTTGAGAATGAGCTAAACACACCAAAGCGGCTCTCGCACAACAATAGTGATACACAACATAACAAAGAGCACATTTATTCAGACTGATGTTTTGTACTGCCTTTAGATAGTGTAATCTTTTTTTTTATTTATTTTTTTTGTAATATTGAATGTGAATTTGAACTTGAAGGTCACTGAATAAAACAATTTATTTCTGTACTTTAGTGCACTGAATCCGTGTGGTGCAATACCTCTGTAATGAGACAAAGTAGTTTAGGACTGCTAATTGTTTTTGGCCCTTTGGCTGTAAATCTCCTACATTACAAAGGTTATTGCAAATCAGACCACAATGGCCCTGTGTCCGGATTTGTAAATTTTTTCCAAAAGTGTCACAAAGGAGGAGGCAAGGAGGCGTTCGGATTTAAGTGCGAGCTGTTTATGTAAACACAGAGCGTAGACAGGTAGTCAGGGTCATCACCGGTAACATCAAAGGCAGAGGCAGAGCAAAAGAGTTCAGACAAGGGTCAGTAACAGTAAATCCAAATAAACACATAAAACACGGAAGGAGATTCTAACAGAGAGACAGTGCTAATGGACCGTGACAACATACAAACATTTCCGGAATTTATACACATGAAACTAGGTCAGAGGGTGGAGCCAACAATCAAACACCAAGACAACCAACAAGGGGGGTGGAGACATGAGTGGGAACCGTGACAAAATATGAGAAGGGCGGTGAGTCCATGAATGAAAACAGACACCAAACATACACACACAGTTTGCAGGGAGGAAGGAGACTGCTCGGCGTGTGATGTCATGGGGTTCCCAAGTAGACCTGTTGGACAAAAAAAATTAATATATTCCCCTATCTCCTTTCCAGCCCGTCAGGGAAAATATTATTAACCCGAGTGTGTAAGTGTTTTTCCTCAATTTTAATTTCAATTTCAATTTCTTCAATTTCTTCTCGGGCTGACATACGGTCTGGTCTGCGCGGCATTCATCTTCCTCCGAGGAGGTTGATGTTGTCACCGTAGACAACCAGCCTCAGTCACTACGTTATGATAAATTATTAAAAGTAGTGACTCGCACCGTTGAGAGGCTCAGTTAAGAGTGGCCCGAGCCTCCAGCGAGCCGGCTGAATGAGCGCTTTCTGCAGCCACAGTCGCTGCAATCTCCCGTTCTTTCCGGACCTTCACACTGAGGTGTGTAGGTCCTGGAATAAGCCTTTTTCGGCAAGAACATTTACTCCTGCCTCTGATTACTATGGTAATGTGGCGGGTTTGACAGAAAAAGGCTATAAGAAGATGCCACCGGTTGAACAGACGCTCGGGAGCCATCTGTCACCGGCAGGGACATCATCTCTGAAAAATCTTTTACCCTCCAATCCGCTGCGGGTGAGGTCAGTGCTGGTGGGAAAAGGATATGTGGTGGCGGGCCAGGCTGGGGGTTGCCTGCACACTGGCTGTGTTGCAGGCATACCAGGCTGATCTCCTGAGGGAGCTGAGCGAGCATGATCAGGTGGATGCCGAGGATATCCCTAAATTAGGCAAAACAGCTGATCTCTCGCTCAGAGCCACAAAAGAAACAGCAAGAGGTTTGGGGAGCTCAATGTCAGCTATGGTGGCAGCTAAAAAACACTTGTGGCTGACGCTGTCAGAAGTGAAAGCCCAGGATAGGGCTTGCTTGATGGACGCCTCTCTCTCACCAAAAGGGCTTTTTGGTGGCATGGTTGACATGGTAGTAGAGAGACACCAAGAGGCCAAAAAGCAGTCGGCTGCACTGCAGTAATTTTTTCCTCGCCGCTCACCAGCTCAAGGGGCAGCGGGAAATTAAAATTATCAGACCTCCTCATCAGCATATAGCGGGAGTCAAAAACAGAGCGTGGCTTCTCGTACACCTCCGCAAGACCGGGGTGCAGGGGAAAGATGCTACACCAGCCCTGCGGTGACAGCGCCTAAGAAAGATTTAACGTAATTCTTAATGGCAAAGAAAGCACAAACCACAAAAAGGTCCTGATTTAGGTCTGGTAGGACTTCCATTAAGGCGCCAGGGGGTGCTGTGGCCACAGCGCGATGCGCCCCCTGCTCTGCTCTGCCTAAAGGTACTCTTTAGCCTGCTTTGGCATGAGTCCCAGACGGGCTGGATTGTGCACTTCCCCAAGAGGGTTGTTTCTACGGTTGAACCTGCATCTTACCGGCGAGCCGGAAGAGCAGGCTCGGTCATTCCCTTGTTAACTAGGCAGTCAACGAGGGACTGGTTCCCTTAGTAAATTATCTTGTGGCTTGGATGTGCCTACCAAATATTTCGGTATGGGTTTTAAATATCATAAAAAACGGCTACAACAATAGTGGGCTCCGATCAAGCTCTCGTGCTACGGCAGGAGATAACATCTCTTTTAAGGAAAAGGCCATCAAGGTGGTTCCACCTTTACTTATGCACTCAGGGTTTTACAGCCCGTATTTCCACAAGGTTGGAGGGCTGAGGCCCATTCTAGATCTCAGGCAACTGAACCGCTCAGTCAGTCAGCTGAAGTTCAGGATGCTGACAATAAACCAGGTTGTGAGTCAAATCAGGCCCAAGGACTGGTTTGTCACAATATACATGAAACGACGCATAATTTCACGTTTCCATCCATCCTGTACACAGGAAATTTCTCATGTTTGCTCTCGAAAGGGAAAGCTTATCAATACCGAGTGCTTCCGTTCGCCTTGTACCTTTACAAAGGTAATAGATGCGGCCCTAGCCCCGTTGCGGCTTCAGGGCATACGCATCCTCAATTACATAGACGACGGGCTGATTCTGGAACGTTCTCAGAGCGAGGCTATAAGACATCGAGATGTCGTCCTCTCTCACATGAAGTGCTTGGGACTACGATTAAACGCCAAGAAAAGCATACTCCTTCCAGTGCAAAGGATCATTTTCTTGGGCTTCATATGGGACTCAATTACTATGCGTGCAAGGCTGATGCCTGCTCGGATCCAGTCCATCCTCCGTACGGTCAAGAGGATGAAAGAAGGCCGTTTCCTGTCAGCCAAACAATTTCAAAGGCTCCAGGGCATACTAGCAGCTGCATCCTGTGTGATCACGTTGGGTCTTATGTTTATGAGCCCCCGCAGTGGTGGCTTAAACCTTTTTTTACCTGATCCAAGTCTCTCAACGTTGTGTGCGAGCCTTGGATATGTGAAGAAGTATAGAGTTCTTGAACTCAGGACCGGAGTTAGGCGCACAGTGCAAATGTGTGACGTTAACAACCGATGCGTCTCTCACCGGATGGGGAGCGGTCCTGCGGGGCTGCTCGGTCTGCAGGCAGTGGAAGTGCAGTCAACTTCTAATGCATATAAATTGCTTAGAGTTACTGGCAGTATTTCAAGCACTGGGGTGCTTTCTCCCTTACCTTCAACGTCGGCACTTACTCGTGAGATCCGACAATATGGCTAAAGTGTCATACATAAATCACCCATGGGGGTCTGCGCTCACGCCCCTTCTACAAGCTGGCGCACCAGATTGTAACTTGGTCCCGGAGCAGACTCCTCTCTCTCAGGGCATATATATTCCGGGTTATCTCCACCAGGGGGCGGACAGCCTGTCGAGACAGATGTGATGGCCAGGGGAATGAAGACTATATTTGCAAACCTGGGAGATTCCGGTCAGGAGGGACCTTCTCTCTCAAGCAGGGGGCACAATTGTGCACCCCCGCCCGGAGATATGGAACCTATGGGTATGGCCCTTGAAGGGGCGCAACTCATAGAATTCGGTTTGTTGGCCGAGGTCGTTCAAACCATTCTCCAATCAAGGGCTCCCTCGACAAGGAGATTATATGGCCTGAAGTAGAAACTTTTTTCTTCATTGTGCGATAGTCATCAGCAAAGTTCAGTAAACTGCCCGGTTAGCACAGTTCTGGACTTTCTGCAGTCGAGACAGTCCATAGGGCTGGCTCATTCCACCTTAAAGGGGTATGTAGCGGCTAAATCAGCATTTCATTCCCTGATTAACGAACGGTCGGTGGGGAGACATCCCTTGGTCATTAGTTTCCTTCGTGGGGCACTCAGGCTAAGGTGATCCGACTCCGGGTTCCAACTTGGGACCTGGCGGTACTACTCAAGTCCCTCCGCTCACCTACTTTCAAGCCCTTAGAGCAGGTCTCGGACCGCTTTCTTACCATCATTCTTACCTAGTTGAAGAGGGTGGGGGATTTGCAGGCCCCCTCTTGCATAGACTTTGCGCCCGGCTTGGCCAAGGTCTTTTTTTTTCCGCAAGCGGGTTATGTTCCTAAGGTGCCCACAGCTCCACGTCAACCTGTCGAGCTGCAGGCTTTTTCCCTTCCTCCCAGCATTGGAACAGAAGAGGAAGGTCTACACTGTTTATGCTCAGTGCGAGCACTGGACATTTATGTTCGTAGAACTGCGTTCCGGAGGAGGTCGGACCAGTTGTTTGTCTGTTTCGGCCCTCCTCGGAGGGGTCTCCCTGCTTCCAAGCAGACCCTAAGCAGGTGGATCGTGGATGCTATTTCTCTGGCTTATCTATCCTCTGGTCTCCCCTCGCCGATGGGAGTCAGAGCTCACTCAAATAGAGGTGTGTCAGCCTCGAAGGCCTTTCTAGCTTGTGTCCTGATTTCGGTCATCTGTAAGGCAGCGGGCTGGTCTTCTCCCTTGAACTTTGCTAGGTTCTACGGGCTAGACCTCCCATCTACTCCAGGCTCGGCTGTCCTTTTGCCTTAGCTGTGCTGCTCCACACAAGGCAGGGACATGTTTGAAGGGGTGGGTATTTCATTCCCAAAGCGTTTCGACGCAGTGTAGAGTTCCTAACTGCATCTTTTTGCCACACCCACAGCATTCCTACCAGCGCTTGCTTCATTCATGAGGCTAAAGTCTGATTCACCGCAGGTGCTCTTGAGCACCCAGTCAGTAAAGTCACCCGAGGGTGCTGCACCTGACTTTAATATAGACTGATTTCACAGCAGATTCAGAGTGTGGTCTCGCTAAAGGCGTTCCCAAAGCGTTTCGACGCAGTGTCTCATTCCTTCAAGGAACTGGCATTTTATGGATAACCCTGAGATGTTTTGGGGGTATATATTAATATATTTAGTTAATGCTGCAATTTTAAATAAAATATTAAAACTAATACTGTATTAAATCATACTTGCTGAAAGATTTAGACATTTCATTAACTTACAGTTACACTGACAGTTGACAAGATTAAAAAGTTTTTTTTCCCACACTTCAAACATAGTTTGATGTCAAATCGTCTTTGTGCAGCAAGCTTCCTAACTGGCATCTAACTGGCTCCACCTTTGAGAAACATAGAGACGCAAAACGCACAATATTGTTTGAGTGGAGAGTTCTGAAATTCTCTGAAGATGAAAAGAAAAGATGTTCCAGTTGGCTTGATGATAAAAGACAATTCTTCAACAATACCGTACGTAATCGCTCAGCTTGTTGCTTGAGTTTGAAATTGATAGTGTCATGAGGGAGGCACATTATATTCATGCCCACAGGTAGAATAATAAAATCTTGCAGTTCTTTGATGGGAACACCTTGACTAATGCCTAAATAGTGTTTTTTGTTGAAAAAGTACATGTAACAGCATTAAAAAGGACAGAAATTTCTACATTTGCTGAATGCCAAACTCTCTTCTTTTGCCAAAAATGATAATGGAATAATACTTACATAATAGTTATTTAACCTCTGACATTCCTCCTTAAATCTACCCAGTTGTTCTGTCTGCATAATATGATACACAAATAACAAATGTCGAATGCTTCGGCTATGTGGTGGACCTGGAAGAATTGGTAACATATTTCCATGTTGATAAACCAAAGGCAAAGAGCCAATCTAATTAGCTAAATACAGGCAAGGCGTAAGCCAGCAGTAGGAACTCAGACGGCTAGTCTTCACCCAGGGCTCTCATCCATGAGTTTTAAATGAAGGCAATAATTACATTTAAATGTTCTATTTGGAACTGATCATAGAGAGAAATAATAAGCAATTTATAATGATTTATAATATTCCAGCTCTGTGATATTATTATTCCATGTGGTATAGAGAGGATTTGTTTGGAAGAATATTATCCTCTTGAATACACAGTTAAATGTCCTAACAGTTTTAAGAACAACCTTATATAAAACACATCTTAAGAACCTCCATTTCCCCCATTGTCTCATTTTTCAAAGCAAAAAACCTGTTGTATGGAATTTTTTGTTTCAAATTATCGACCAGCATAACAATTATAGAAATACCATCTACTGGGCTTCAAAGGCAGGAAAATTAAACTTTGCACATTTACACAATAATTAGCATATTTCATTTGGTCAGTGCAGCATTCATATTGCATCTGTGTGTTAAAATATTATAATTTTTTTATTTATTTTGCTGTATTTTACCAACCACACAAAACAAAAGACCACATATCATTAGTAAACTGTTCAGTGGGACCTCAGACAAAAAAAATATTTAAAGCAGAAAAAGATCAAGTCAGCACACATTGGCTACAAAAACACAGAAATCTATTGACTCTTGCAAAGGTGATGTTTTAAGTACACAGGTCTTGTGCAGACCTTTTATGCTTAATATTTGAACTCTTTGAGAATCTGTCAATAAATATCTTGACTTTTGGATCTGCGGTGTGTCGAAATAATCCCTTTTTTCGTTTTGAATTACTGATGTTTATCATTGACTTTAAAAAACTATAAATAAAAGCATCTGTGCATTTTAACTCTTCCATTATTTGTAAGACACTCAAAAAGGATGAAAAAACACTACCAATTTTTTTGGACAACATAGAATCCAGTCATAAATTATGCAAGCTGTATACACAGCAAAAAAAGAATATTCACTGGGCTTTCAGTATCCTTTAAGTCCTTTTATGTAGTCCGGGTGAACGGTCTATATGATAACAGTCCCTTTGGGAGCTCTACGGACTGGTCATCTTCATTGATATGAAGACACAAATGCACACCTTATTTTTTATGTCAGCCAAGGTCTCACTGATTACATCCAAACCCTTGAGGGAAACTAAAGAACAGGCCTCATGAAAAGTTTGTAACCTAGGTTGGCTTTGCTGTGGCAGTTTTAAAATCAATACTGTACCTGAGGCTATGATTATAGTACCCAGCCTACCATGGCAGTGCCAGCTCTCACTTAACATCTGACACAGTCAGCACTTCATCTCAATGCGTCTGAGCCGGACATGAATCCTTTTACAGCCAATTTCTCAGCATTACAAAAAGCCTGGGGAACAAAGCCAGGTTATGACACTATATAATACACAATTCACCAGTTCAAGGGTGTTTATCCTGCAGTAGATAAATGCTTTAAAAAAGAAATAATAAAATAATAATCTTAAGAAATCTTAAGGCTTTTTCTTTAGGATAGTGCTGAATGTGAGGGGACCAGATATGTAACTTTTTTTTAATAGCTCCTGTCATCATGTATATTTTTTATTAATTCATGTTCCAGTATTGCATGTAACTTTTGCGGTATTATTGTAAAGTCACACTTTGTGAGCATTAATAAACCAGTCCTCAGTAAACACTGCAGGTTTAAAAGCACATCTTTAATAGAGCTGAAAACTGTCTCACTCACAGATTATTGATAATGCCAGATTTATATCGATTAAGTTGTAATCAAAAGTAGGGATGCCCAAAGTTGTGAGTTGTTTACTTAGAAAATAGCCAATTTCCATCACTTTGAACTTGTGATATGGTGGCTTTATTTTATGTGTGTATCTTTAATGTTTACCATTACATTCACAACAAACTCAACAGAACGTAACAAGTATTTTATATCTAGGGACCAAATAAATGGCCTGTTTACAACCTGGTTACTTCATGCGTTTTCTCTGATTTGATAACTATCCAGTCATGAGCAGAGGAATTAATGCCGTCCAAAACTCATTCGACATGGATTTAAATCTTTAAATCTGCTTCATGAGGCGGTCTTGGATGCATTCTAGATTAAACTGGAGAAGTGTAAATGTATTTGATTGTGAAAACTGTGTGAAAAAAGTTAAAACTTTACTTCAATAGTCCACTTTATACATTCTACTGTCAGTAACTAACTTTACAACTACATGTCAACTAACAGTCATTCAAATATTAGTAGACTGTCTGCTTAATATCTTCCAACACTTATTTTTGATGGGCCACAACATACAATATACTGACTATGAGAAACTTTTTACGTATTTGTCAACATATTCTACTAACCCTAAACCTACTCTGAGAGTTAGTAGACAAGTAGCTGCAAATTATGGATAATTAGACTATATGTCATAGCCCAACCTGATCTCACAGAATTGCGTGAAATAACCACAAACTCTTAATGCAAAATTCAGTGTTAGTATCACGTAATGACCGAAAATTGCGTGAAACTACCACGTAAAAGATTACAATGTAATTCAGTGACAGGCATCAGCCGTGATCCACTCACGGATTACTGGATTCATTCAATATAAAATGTATACTGTTATTGTAGCACCTAGCCCACCTTTACCCTAAACCTACTCAGATCTGAACAATATAAAACACAGACAATAAAAGCGCAGTCACAAGTATTTATTGAAAAACTGACCATAAGCAGTCAAAAAAAACATTACAAACAAGTTGTTGCATATCAAGTCCTTCTGGAGCCATACGATGTCTTTAATGCGAAGAAGAAAGTAAAATACAAGGTTTTAATCGCTGAAATTATCCCGCTCCGTTAACGCTTTGGCTCTTTATTCAAAAGACACTCTCGTCCAGAATGACGCAAATCGATCTGCAGACACACAAAAGCCAATAACATTTCACAACAGCATGAATTTTACAAACAAGGATTCTCCTGGCGAGCGCATTTTTCAAATTTGCGGAATGAGTCGCGGCGGACAGAGAGATGCTGATCAATCCTTCTGTCTCAGAAAGAATTAGAATATTAATCCTTTTAAATAAATAATGTCGGTATTTGTAACGGCTGATTTATCTTGTCTTTTATTAAAGGGTGGTAGGTTTAGGGGCAGGTGTTGGGTTACGTGCTCATATAAATAAATGAATATTTTGGTTGTCCACCTACTGTGTGTATAAGAATTGTTCATGTTTTGATTGGGTGGGGTTTATTTCACAGACTGATGTTATTGGCTTGGGATTGGCCCAGATGGCTTGGAAGTGTTCTGTTAAATCCTGAGGATAAATGGATTAGGTGGAGGTCACAGTGAGTCTGGACACAATTCACTCTAA
The DNA here is from genome assembly GCA_032357475.1 of Enteromius thamalakanensis. Lineage (NCBI taxonomy): Eukaryota > Metazoa > Chordata > Actinopteri > Cypriniformes > Cyprinidae > Enteromius > Enteromius thamalakanensis. Next base: position 12,478,402 of record JAUCMT010000036.1, read on the forward strand.
ACCTGTTCCTCGTCTCTTCTGTGGTCCTTTACCTGAAATATGACAGCATCTTCAGCCAAGATCCGTGGATTACAAGCCCATAGAGGATATTTGAGATCTGGGTAGGTAAGTTATGTGTTGGGGTCGTGGGAACACAACTTAGAAAGCTATTAAAGTATAATAGGGCCTACAATAACATCTAATGTTAAAATATATATATTTATATATGTTTATAATTTAAATATGTTTATAATTTATTAAATTATCATTTATAACCCGTTTTTAGAGTGTGTACATGAAATTCATTTTACATTTGACAAGCTGACACATGTCTTGATCACCCTAACTTCATACTCACACTTTATAAGTATTAATAATTTAATACAATTATGAGCCACAGTAAGGCATAACATATAAAAAAATATTGACATTTCTATCCTTGCTGAACTAAACTTGCACATTCAACTAATCCTTCAGTAAGTATCATGATATACATATAGTTATAGAAATATATAAACATATATAGTATAAATGAAATAGCCATATTCATACATTGTAAACTATTCATGCAATCATTTTGTTACATTTTCCTCTTGATTTCAGTACCTGTGCTATTATGAAGCTAAGGCTGTCATCCGGGAGTGTAAAAATACCTAACCTAAGCTGATTATGTGGTCCTCTTGGCCTGCTCTCCCCTATGGAACATTTTCCCTATTTTCTTCCATTAACCCAGTCTGTTATATCACCCTAAAATAAAATGAGCTAAACACCTGGACATAAAACAAGTTACCGCTGAGACGGTAAAAGCAACATTTCCCATCAACAATGGCAGTCTTAAAAGTGACATTTACGAAGACGAACAGAGACAAACTGGCCCAGGTTTTATGGGTCCTAAACTGGGTGTCTGTAATAACTGGAGTCACGCTCTTCAGCCTGGGTCTGTTCTTAAAGGTGGAGATCGTGAAGAGACGGGAGCTAATGTCAAAAGAGATTGTGTCAGTGCCAAACATGCTTATCTGTGTTGGCCTGACTGCTTGTGCAATCAACTTTCTGGGGGGAAAGATCTGCTATGACTGTGTGGACACTACCAAGTTCCTGCGATGGAAGCTCCTCATGCTGCCTTACATTATATGTACCTTTTTCTTTACATTTTGTATCCTCGTGGGAGCCCTGATGTGTTATAGCATGCGTAACGATCTGGAGGAGTCACTGTTTTTGGGCTTGCGTGATGCCATGCATTATTATAAGGACACGGACATGCCAGGCCGCTGCTACATCAAGCGTACAATGGACATGCTGCAAATGCAGTTTCAATGCTGTGGCAACGGAGGCTTTCGAGACTGGTTTCACATTCAGTGGATTAGCAACCGCTACCTGGATATGACCGATAGTGAAGTTGTAGAGTAAGTCCCTTTCCACCCACCATGCCGTTGTTCACCATACAATAAAAACTGCACCATCTTTTGTTCACCTCATGTCATTTCAAAACTGTATGATGTCCTGACTTCTGTGGAATACAAAATAGGACATTTTAAAGAATGTTTCAGTTGTTATAGTCCATAATAACAACCAGCCCCATTCAGCTGAGACATTTTTAATGTGTTCCACTCAAGAAAGACAAGACACAGAATGTGGTGGAAATACCAGTGCTCTCTTAATTTTGTCTAATCATTTTGGTTTATTACTAACACTGTACTTTAATGCATTCTACTCTTCCTCAGGCGACTGCGGAGTAATGTGGAGGGGAAGTATCTGATCGACAGAGTGCCATTTAGCTGCTGTGGCCTGCATTCTCCTCGACCCTGCATCCAACATCAAATCACTAACAACTCAGCGCACTATAATTATGACTACCAAAAGGAGGAGCTGAACCTGAGCCGGAGGGGCTGCAGACAGGCCCTGCTGGAGCACTACACACAGATAATGCAGTCTATCGGTTTAATCGTTCTCATCATCTGGCTTTTTGAGGTGCGATATAGAGCCTGTTTTCTGTTTTAATATATTTTAGTTATATTGTATTTTTCTGCGATGGTAATGCCGATTTTTTTTGCAGCAATTACTCCAGTTTTCAAAGTCACATGATCCTTCAGAAATCGAATAGGCAGATTACTCTCAGCCTCCTCATTTTCTTAAACCATTTCTTCTTCCTCTAGGTGTCAGTGTTGACAGGAGTGCGTTATCTTCAAACAGCCATGGAGAATGTGCTGAGGTTAGGAGACCCTGACTCCGAGTCTGATGGCTGGCTTTTGGAGAACAGCATTGCGGACACTGCACGTTACAACTTCAACATTATCAAGAACCTGGGAAAGTGCTACCAGGTAGATGACGATCCCAACATAGATGTACCAAGCAGAAGCCAGCAAGCACAGGAGAACGTGCCTGTAAAGCAAATTCCCCTGGCCCGGTAGTACAAGAGATATTGGACATTGACACTTACCCAGCCTTTCCACAGTGGCAGCCTTGGAGAGGCAGATCAAGATCTGCATTGACTCTGCAGCCTTTGACTCCTTACTTGATTTACACAAAGAGGAATGGATATTAAGAATGGCCTGAAACAATGAAACATAATGTAAAGGAGCTCTTAGCTGAAAGGCACTGCATTGCAATGTAATACTTGTGCCATACAAAAGAAAAAGATCACGAAATGTGAAATGCATTTTAGGATGCTGGGGATCAGGACTGATTTGTAACACTGGTTAACATTGCTTTAAAGAAAGAAAGACAAGCTTCCCTGTGCCTGTATATATACCCTATAATGAAGATTATTTTGTCCATCCTAATAGTAACGATAAATGCATTTTAAGTTAATTTGAAAAGGGTTAAAATTATAGGCCTTTGTTCCATTACTAAGGAGCTATTACCATCCGTGTGAAATGCCTTTTTCTCTCTCACTCACTTGCTTTACTTTTTTCATTGTAAATCTGTATTCAGTTTTCCTTCTTTACCCCATTCACATATTTCTTTGGAGACTTGCAGTATCTGACAAGGATGAATTTTGACTTGATGGCTAAAGTGTTTTTTTTTCTCCACCAGACAACTAATTAATACTAACTGTGGCTTCTATTCGTTATTGCAGCACTACTGTTTTATATAAGCCTAAATCCATTGTGCGTTTGTTCTTTTAATTGTACATTTATTTCTCACAATTGCTTTTTCTATTTGTTTACTATTCAAAGTTCAAAATGTTTTGTCAAGTTTTTATCCGGCTTTTTTCAAATTCAAAAATAAAGTCAGACATCTGAAAAAATTAAAGGCATAAAGGTTGTCAGCAAATTAAAATTAAGAGATTTAATTTGTATTTTAATTTAACACCGTGCTAAAAATATTTTGGGTGACAAGAGTGTCCTCCAGAAAGGCTGGTCCAATTGGGCTGGGTCCTTATTGCGTTCATTACATTATATTTTCTGCTATATTTTTCAGCATGTATTAAAGCATCAAATTATTATATTTGAGAATTTAATAGCCTACATTTAAGAAATAATTCAAATCTACAGCGTTTCAAATTTGTTTTTGTTACCCAACGCAAGCCAAAGAGTGCTTAACTTTTGGGCACAAGAACTGCTTTAAAATAAATCCCTTGAGCTAAAGAGATTTTTCTGCACTTATCTTGCAGCCCGTCAACGAGACACTTCACCTTGGATTAAAAACAAATAGACTACTCTAGCCCAGAGTCTACGCTCTACCCACTGACCTGTCACGTGGTACCGTGGTTCATGTTACTTTTCTCAGCGCTGGAAAAGAAAGACGGGATTAACCTATCGCAGCCATTTGTGATTAGTGGACGTTTTATTCAAAACTTTAAGTATTTCAGTTTACATAATCCACAGCTTTTAGCAATTTTTACATTTTGCACAATAATTTCTTATCTTGGACAATTTTGTCGCGCTTGTATATATCCTGCCATTCACTACATATGTAAACGTCTGATTTGAGCTGTTTTTTGTTGTTGTTGTTGTTATTATTATTGGTAACCACTTCGTTGTCAAAAAAAATAAGCAAAAATAAATTTTAGAGAAATACAGAAAAATATGCAAAATATCCGTACAAAGCACCGTTGTTTATGTGCGATGACATTACGTAAACTGCGCACCTCATCAAGAATGCGAAAGGGCGGATGTTGCGTAATCTTCGTAGGTATGGTTGGTTTGTTATTGATGGCGACAACATGTGAACTCCTAGTTTAAACGATTTAATTACTTTGTGTTTGCACTGAATGCTGTCGAAACGTTCCCGTCTATAACTTGTCGTTTAATAAGAACATTGGGCACTGACGTCGAATCATAAATAAGTAAGTAGTTTGGCCTTCACCATATATTTTGCAACCTAACGTAACAGTGACTTAAATCTCCGTTCGTGTCTGTAACTGTTATCTTAAGCTTAAGAATTATAACACTATATTGCATTATTTAACATTTCTATCATGTTTGATGGCAATGCCCCTGAATGTTAGCGCATCATCATGACTGTTCATGAGCTCTTTATATCCCACTATCCTATCAAAGACGCTTTTTTGTTTAGCTCTTAGCCTATTTCTAGCTGGGATTTTAAAATATAGACTTGCTACTTCTACAGTCATTGCGTAACGTTCTGCATTGCAAGCAAGCTACATGTGCCATTGGCAAACTATATACAAATAATATTTGAGATTTTTACTATAAAAAGACCATAAACAAAGACATAACAGACATAAATAAACCGATCCAATGCAAAGCGTGTCATTTGTTTACAGCGATGACCTGTCAAAAGTACAAAAGATAAGCACTCTGTATCAAAGGCAGTAATGTGTGTGTTTTCTATTGTGGGCTCTCATATACTCTATTTTTGTCATTTAGGAATAATTATGCCTTGATCCTAATAAAACCTATTGTATCACGTTCAGCTGCTTGCTTTTCTAAGGCATTTAAATGATCAGCATGTACAGTATTCGCCTTTAGCAAGTCAAAGGCCTTTTAGTAGATTTTAAGCAGCATCTGTAAATCAGTCTGTCATTGCATGCAAGGCTTCATCCTCAAATATTTTTTATTTTTTTCTAACCATTAAAAAAACTATTTTATATGTCAATCTTTATATAACAGCTATTTTACGTAATATAGCTATATTTGGTCCATGATGATAAAAGAAATAATATGCCCATATATGTCTTTTTTGCCAGAGCATCATGAAGATTGGCACTTTCTCCCTCTGGGTCAGAGCATCTCTCTTTGCTGTGTCCATTCTTGGGCAAACCACAGATGTTGAGAAGCTTGTCACTAAGAATGCAGACTTTGCTACCCGGTTGTATAGCAAGATTGCTAGCTCAAATGATGAGAATGTAGCCATTTCAACCATCGGGGCTACCTTGGCCTTAGCCACATTAGCAGCTGGGGCTGGTGGGGCTACACGTACCGAGCTACTAGAGGGTATAGGTCTGGAGAAAGACAGAGAACCAGAACAGTTCCAGACCTTACTCAAGCAGCTGAGGGAGACCACTGCTCAAATCCAGGCCACCGGCCTCTTCATGAAGCAGGACATCAAGGCAGATGACGTCTTCAGCAGCCAGGTTAAGCAGTTTTATAATGCAGATGTTAAAAATGTGAATTTTGCCAGTGTACAGCAGGCCAAAGGAAGCATCGATGATTATATAAGAGAACGAACAGGGAACAAGGTCGACGATGTGGTGGAGAACGTAGATCCACAAAGCATGGCGATGTTAATCAGTGCGGCTTTTTTCACAGGTGAGTAGAAAACAAGCGAATAAGGACATAATTAATATTTTAGCATACTATTTCAAGTAGTAGTTGCTATTGCTGATATTAATTAGCATATTTTGTTTTCTAATATATGCTAATATAATACATTTAAGGGATAATGTATACTATCAGGCCTATAAAATATTGCTCTGAGTTTGAATATTACATGTACGCTAAGAAAAATAGTTACATTTAAAACAATGTACGAAACAGTTATCCCATCCATAAGATGAACATCTAACCCCTGGGTATTCCAGAGAAACATGATTTAAAAAAAGTCAAAGTTTAAGGATGGTCTCTTGCTCTTTAACAGGTCAATGGCTGCAACCCTTCAACGTTACCTTCACCCAAGAGGAGCGTTTCTATGTGAACAAGTATAAGATTGTGCAAGTGCCCATGATGCTTTACTCGGGCAAATACTACCTGGCCTATGACCCCATGTTAAAGGTTGGCATTTTGAAACTGCCTTGTGAGGAGGGCATTGCTATGCTTGTCCTTCTTCCAGATGAAGATGTGGACTACACTTACATTGATGAATCCATGACTGGTCAAGTGTTTCGTGGATGGGTTGAAAAGCTGAAAAAGACGTGAGTCATGTAATCAGTCTCTCACATTTCCGCAAATCAATGTGTGTGTTTTTTAAATGACTCAAATCTCCATAAAACTCATGCTGAGCAGCCAAAGTGAGCAATCAAATGACAAGATTGAAACGGTTTATAGTTACTCTGTAGAAACATGTTATATCGAGACACATTTCTGTTGATCTCTAAAGATCAGTTTTGTCTCTCTCCTCAGGAAGCTGGAGATTCAGTTGCCCAGATTTTCACTGAAGCAGTCCAACTCACTAAGTATGAGTCTGCCCAGCCTGGGCATTAAAGAGATCTTCAGGAATACTGCAGATCTCTCTGTAATCAGCAGCGATGAAGGCCTGAAACTGTCAGAGGTGGGAGATCTTTCCAACAATAGGAAACTGGAAACTGTCAAGATTTTCATGTCAATGTATTTTTGCTATATTTTAACAAATATTGGCATAACACTGATATGTGTGTGTGTGTGTGTATCTCAAAGCAACAGCATTTCTTTGAAAAAACATTTTTTCCCTAACATTATCAATGCCCTTTACTCTCAACAGCCAGTGGTGGCCCAAATTATTAGGTTTTAAGTCAGTTATTTCTATCTTTTGCTGTTTCTTGATGCCCTCTGTGCACTTGCTGTTGTCAGACTCCTTGTGCAGACATAAAATTCACTGAATTTACTACAATCAATGGCAAAATGAATGTTTGGAAATGTGAATTGATCTTTCCTACTGTCACAGTACAGAAAATAACTAAATAGTTAGTGTTAAAACTAGTGTTCTAAACATTTTGTCTACCGTTGTGTGTGTGTGTATATCTCTAAGCAAGCATGCACACACTTTTAACATTATCATATATATATATGTACACACACACACACACACACAGTGGGGAAAAAAAGCATTTAGGCAGCCACCAATTGTGCAAGTTCTCCCACTTAAAAAGATGAGAGAGGCCTGTAATTTTAATTGAAATCACCTATGAGAAAGGATGAAAATCCAGCCCTCTTCTGAATCATCCAAATGCTCTCTAGCAAACTTTAGACGGGCCTAGACAT
>JAUCMT010000036.1:12534906-12559122 GCA_032357475.1 Enteromius thamalakanensis
CATCATGACGAACATTTATTCTTTTAGTGTTTAACGTTTAAACATTGTTACATGTTTAAACTGTTTTTAGCATGCCTGTAGATTTTTTTAAGGCAAGTCCTGATGATTTGAGAAGGCTAAATTGATCAGTCATCCATTATGATCAGCTCACTGTCTGCCGCACGGTAGATACTTTAAAAAACGACTTATATTTAACGAACAAAAAATGTCTAATAATATAGCTAATATTATAGCTTAATAAAAAATAAAACAAAATATAGTCATTCTGCCATTACACTCAACTATTTTAATAGCTGAAACAGCAGTATAAGACGTTTTGGTAGAAGGGGAAAAGACGGGTTCGAGTCGGGCTCGGGTTGGTAATTCTGATAAGCTGTCGGACACGGGCTGGGCTCGGGGCCGAGCGTCTCGGGCCAGGGTCAGGCTCGGGCCTAAATTTGAGGCCCTTGCAGGGCTCTACTCTGGATCACAGCAGCGGGAACCCTCCCCGAGTATTAGCGTTTCCCCCGGACCTTTTTTCCCTACGCACCTCTTTATAAGCAGCGTGCAGACGCTGTTTCTACGCGTAGTCTTATCTACTCTTGTAATAATTCTGAGCGTTCTTCTTGTTGGATTACCTGGTGACTTTTTGTATTGTTTATATGGACTATTGATTCTTGCTGCCTGCCCTGACTTATTCTGCCTGCTTTTCGGACTATTGATGATATCTGCCTGCCCTGATCTTCCTACCTGTATACGACTACGATTTCCTGGTTTGCCTCTATTATCACTGTCTGCCTGTTGTTTGATTTACGCCTGTCTAACCATCCCTTAAATAAAAGCCTGCAAATGGATCCAGGCGATTCCAGTGCTTCAACTATAGACATTTTTAAATATGTTCTAAAATATTTTTATTAATAGAGAGCATATTGCTTAATAGGTAAAATATGTAGCACTAATATAGAGCATTATATGTCATATATTACATTTATGTATGGGAAAAAACAGGGAAATAAAGACAGGCAGACAGAAGGAAAGAACCGACAAGCCAACAGTGAATCTCCAGGGACTGGTGTCCAGGGACGTATGATACACACTGACCTTCACTGTACATTAAGCTGAGTTCAACTCTTTCCCAGAGCAAAAAACACAACAAAAAACTTAATTCCTCCAAATATATAAAAGCCCAACCCAGTGGACAGACACTCATTTCTCTAGAAGGACCATGAAGCTTTGTGTGCACATCATCTCAGTAATCACAACACATCAAGACACAACCATACAAACATATTTTCATGGCTTTGAAATTCAGTGCAACTCCACAGTGTTTAATATGAGCCTTTTTACAAAGAAGTGTCAGATCTTGAATGCTTTCCTACACATGCAAAGTGATTCACTGCATATTAATGACAAGTCCTCGACAAATAAAACAGCCAGCATGTATCTTTTCAAGCCACAGTAAAACCGAAGATCTCATTTATTACTTGAGCTGCTTTGACAATGCATTGGATAAAAGAGCTCTAGATAGTTCCCATCTTTCTTTAAATTTCATCTAACCTCATCCTGAACTCATTTCTGATGAATTCGTTTGATAATCATTGCTGTTTTACTCCTTTTATTCTCTAAGGACAGATTAGCTGTATATAACTCAAACCAAACAACAGCCTTGAACTCTGTTTAACTCATAATGAACAGGAAAGCTCTGCCACCTTTGATTGCTCATCCAAAGGATTTCCAAAATAAATGGCTTAGGGCTGTGTGTGATGGCGATTGAGGCTTCAGAGCTGACTGTCAGAGTTTTGAAGAGAATGCTGTAACGCTGATAGACTCTAATCAGCAGCTGCCCAGTGAAGTTGCAGCTTTGCTCCACTTAATTTGCTGAATTCTCTTAAGGGCCACGTTCCTCTCAAGACTGAGTGAAAACACTTACCATAAAGTCTGTAAGTAAAAGCCAGACACAGTGAGAGCATGTGTATGATGGTTTTAGGCCTCCTTAAACAAGATCATTTAGCATGACTGAGAAATTAACTTTAAACTGTAGCAAACTACTGAAGATTAAAAAGAAATGTGTACTATTCCTTTTAAAAAGTATAGTAAGTTATAAAACATAACTTGGTACATTATACAATATGACAATTTTCTTCAAATGTACTCACCCTCAGGCCATGCAAGATGTGGATATGTTTTTTTCTTTTCTTTGTCAAAGCAATATTTTAGCATTACATTCGTTGCTCATCAACGGATCCTTTGCAGTGAATGGGTGCCGTCAGAATCCAAACAGAGTCCAAACAGCTGATAAAAACATCACACAGCACCAGTCAATTAATGTCATGTAAAGTGGACAACTGCATGTTTGTAAGAAAGACATTATCTAGACTAATCCATTATTTTTAACTTTATATGAGTTCTCTATCCATAATATTAAAATTATGGTTCAAGGTTAAAATACCGTCATGATGGATTTGTTCTTATAAACATGCAGTTTTTCACTTTACAACTCTAGTAAATTCACTGTTATGTTTTATTATTAGCTACTTGGACTTTTTTTCTGACGGCACCCATTCACTGCTGAGGATCCATTGGTGAACAAGTTATGTAATGCAAAATTTCTCCAAATCTGAAGCAACACAATCTTGAATGGCCTGAGGCTAAGTTTGCAGTGCAATATGTGTACCTCTTCGGGATTTTTGGATGGATTGACACCTGCCTAGTGAAGGCTTAAAGTGAGTTTATACCAAATACAGCTAATAAAATTGGTGACTTTGCAGTGATTGCAAGATTACTGTGTGACATGAAAGGATGAATGAATTTTCGGAGCTGGTTCATTGAAATGCACCGTCCGAAACAAACTAATTCTCTAAAATTAATTGGACTTCCCAGCGGTACTTGTGAGAGAGCGAGACACACTTTCTGAGAGAGTACATTTGATTATTGTCGCTGCTCACTCTGTTGTAAAGCTGCGTGAGCAATATGTGACATAAAAAAACAACAATGTAGTGCTTGTAAAAATAGCTTGTTACTGGAAAAACTGCACTTTTTGATGTGGCACTGTCATGCTACTGAAATATTTAACTCGTAGCAACCCTACTTCCAGTTAGCTGTCAGTACCTTTTTTTCATTTGTAGGTTTTACCGAAGTGTTCTGCCTCTTTTAGACTGTAAATCTTGATAATAACGTTAGAGTCAACATCCCAGAAACTGAATTGATCAAAGTCCACAGGACGTTGAATGAAAGAAGATTGTAGGAAGATTTAGAGCTTGTTCTGGTCGACGCAAACAGCTGTTACTGAGGAAGAGATGGAGCACGTGCCATTGAAAGGCTTCCTTTTATTCAGCCAAAAAGGAAGGAGCTTAGTCAAGCACACAAAACATATCATTACTGTGACGACTGCTAATATTTCTATGGAAACTTGGACTCTCTGTCCATGAATGGACAGGGAAGAGTGTGCTTGTTTGTGTAAAAATGGCATCATTGACTCTGTCTCTGATGTTTGGTGTCAAGCTGAAGTAAAACTAATGAACTGAGTCCAGAATATTTACCAGAGGACTATTAGGCTGGCCTGAGATGCTTCTTGGCAGGAAGGTGAGGATAATGAGGAGGGACTCCTTCAACACCTGACACAATCTCACACTGAAATACAAACACCTAAGGTGACCTTTATATAAGGCCAGAGATTAATTAAAAACAAGTGTTTGACCATGTGCCTCCTGAAAAAAAAAACATTGCAGATTATATTAGAGCTAAAAAATAAATATTAAATGTTAAATAAGATGAAGTAAATGTCAAAGCTTTCAAGTTACATGAAGTGTGAGTTGTTAGGTAATGCTAGATAACGATTATTATTCATCATATTTTAGATGTGATAACAGGTTGAAGATGATGATCGATTTTGTCTGATGGTACATTCGGCAATGCGGCAAACATTGTGAGAGGGAAAAACTGTCTGCATTAATTTACTTACTTTATGTAATCACAAACGCATTGTGTCCACTGTATACTTGTTGCTTGTTTTGGCTGTAAAAAAATAAGTATAAAATATAAAAGAACAACTGGTAAATATTGCTAATCATGTTGTTGTTTTTATTTTTTTGCATGCATATTATTTGTTTGTTTTATTTATAATAAATAATAACATATTTATTTATGTATATTTATTTATTTACCCAATTATTATTTATGTTTTATTTCTATTTTTATACTATTATTGTTAATGTTATTATTATTATATTTCCACTTTCTTTGCATATTTATTTATTTTTTTATTTACATAAATATTATTATTATTATTATTATTATTATTATTCTTTTAATGTTTTTCTTTATTTATTGTGGCTGTAAGGTGTTGTTGAATTTAAATGGTCTTTCATATATGCTTCTCCTGTTATTTAACATTCCACACAGTATGTATTATAGTGGAGGTAGGCTGTAGGCTGTTACCTTGTTTGTTTGTTGCTTTATAGAACAGGCGAACAGTACACAAGGTTCGAAAGATTGAGAGCGAGAGATGGAGCAAACAATGAAAGGGGGAAACTGGGAGATGAGATATACAGTGCTACATTCAATTATGGATTCACTTGTGGACTTGCTTGTGAACTTTCCATCTGTTACAAATTACTCCTCTCAGAGGCTTCAATTATTTCTTCTGTCTTCTAGCTAAAATTAATGACATGGTGTGTAGTGTAATCAGGGGTTGTAGAGTGCATGAATGTGGGAGAGAGAGAGAGAGAACATAATAACAGCACGTCCTTGACAAAGCTCTTAGTGACAGTGTATGACAGGACAACACGCTGGGTTTTTTTTTTTGAAGAATGTAAAAACAATTCATATTTTCATTATGCCAAAATTAAGTTGTCAGACAAATAAGGGAATGTGCAAGAATCACTGTAATTATTGCTCATGAAATTAAACACATTTTTATCCCTTTGTTTTAAAGTGCGTCACGTAACTTGTAACACTTTTCTTAGTGACCAAACTTATTTGGCGACTCCCTGGCAACCACAACATCCCGATCTTGCTATTTCTGCAGGCAGTTATCCTTCTTTTCCCATGTACACTCCCTAATTACTTACAAAAAGCATGTATGTTTTGTTTTCCTCTATATAAAAATATTGTATATGTTATTTACCTGCAAGACATAGTAACAAAGATCCTGCTGAACTATGGCGTTTTTGACCTCTGTGAAGTGGGTCAGCTGTCAGAGATGCAGAAAGCAGAAAGATGAAATGAAGAGAAGCTTACTTCAGTGCTTTTTTGTTTGTCAGTATGTGTGTGTGTTTGTGCTAGCGCATTATCCACAGTTGGTGGCAGGGAATAAAATAGAAAGAGAGAAACAAAGAGGTGGCGAGTTATGCTAATGTAATTTGGTTCTAACCATCCCTCAATGAAGCAAGTGCAGCTCGTTTGAAACGCTGTATGGATTGGTTTGTCATCAGCAGGCTGCTTAGATGAAAAAAAAAAATAGAGAACATAAGGGTGAAATAGAGCGTTGCCAAGTATATGGTAAATTATGCCTTTCTGGATTATTTTTCATATGGGCTTTATGAAGTGTAATGTTCAGAAGAGTCCTTGGCATATTTATCTAAGTCAGCCAATTCACAGAAGTCATTTAAACTTTGGAAAGTAAGAAACTGCAGTTTTTGAGATTTTCCCAGAAGATATATTTTTAATAATCCTGTGCCAATATATGTTGTGTGTACTCGGTCTTTTGTTTATTAACTTTCTCCTCACTGTCTTGACTCATAGTTTGGGTTCATCTGTGGTCAATTATTTATTTCAAAAATATATATTTCATTGTAATGTTTTTCTAATCTGGTTCTCAAGTAACATTTCTTATTATTATCAATGTTGAAAAGTGCTACCTCATGTTTTTGTGGATATATTTAATTGAACTAGAAATCTTTTAACAGTGTAAAAGTCTTTACTGTTACCTTTGATCATTTAAATGTGTCCTTGCTGAATAAAAGTATTAATAAATACTGGTTTACAAAATACATACTCATCCTGGCTTCATATGAAGAGACAAATGATACATTATTTTTTTACTTTTATAATTTCAGCCTTTAAAAACAATATTTTGCCTATTCAGAGGCAATTTGCGGCTGAGAATGATAGATTGTGAGCATACAGTTATTGAATATCTGGCTTGACTTTCTCTCCTCATTGAGCGCTGAAGCTTTAAAGGTCTCGGTCTCATAGTCATTCAGCCTCACTTTGTTTTCCCAGGAGTCTTTAGCAGCTGACCGCTCCATGATCTCATCACTGAAGGTCAACAGTCAAACCAGGAAGTGATTCTTTTTTATCGACCGGTTGCGGTAACAGCAAAAATAGAGGAAACGCTCCAGTGAAAAACAAGGGGGTTTTCAGAAAGAAGGAGAGAGAGCTGACAAACAATGATCTGAGTATTGTATCCAAAGGGAAGTTATTCACAGGAAGCTGTAAAGACCTGCAGAGAGCTACAGCACTTTTTGAGTAAGGTTTGTGGTTGCTTTGAGAACTTGCACCTCAAGAACATTGAGGTTTGCTGCATGTTCATAGAAAAAATATCGGTATTTATTTGGCCACAAAGTACGATGTTTTAGATAAAGCTTTTAACTATTCCTAGATTTAAATTATTATGATCGTAAAATGTTGTAAACCTTGTTTAACACTGACCACCTCTGATTAGTTCTTTCAAATGTGCAAAATATTGAGATATTGGAATTGAAGCAGAAAACTTTAATAGATGGGCATTTCCAAGTAATTTGACTTGAGAAATGTGTATAAAATCGCAGTGTGATGAGCGTTTTACCTTCAGACTTTGATTCCATCCAGTCAGAGATTTTAGCCCATTGTACAGCGCCTTTTGCTTTCATTTTGAATGTGTTCTACTGTAGCAACAATGAATGTGTTTCTGTGTGTAGAATGTAAATGTGTTTCTGTGATCAAGATGAATTGAAAGTCTGGTATTTCAGTATAATGTATGATGTCCGTTTTTCTCTCTGTAATTATTTACAAAGTCAGCAAGTGTATGATTGGGTTTTAAAATATGCTCAGATTTTTTTGTTTTTAAAATAGTGTAGTGTTTTCCAGCCTTTAGCTGGGTACCAGGTGCAAAGCAAGCCTTTTTCTAGCTTTTTCCTGTATTTTCAATTCTCATTTGTCATTTTCTCCCTCTGTCATCTGTCTTTGTTACTTTTGCACTACACTAGCTAACAACAAGCTGACCAAACAAAAGCTTGGCTAGCTGTTTTTCTTTCTAGACATCTGGATAAGTTAATGCAGAAAGCTCTGCAGTGTACTCACAGATGTTTTGAAGCCTTACAGTCATCGCACACTATTCTTAGGCTTTTAAATTCTGACAAAAAAGCAGTCGAATCTCATCCTTTGACCGCGATGCGCTCTTTCAGTCTGACTGATCATACGCAGATCAGATGTACCATCATAAATAAGACAGAACAGAAAATGCCAGAAGGTTGGTCAGACCTGTGTAATGAGCCAAAGAGGAGACTCTATTAAACTAGCACAGAAGCATCAGTGAGTCTTTAGGGAGACAGAGAGAGAGAGAAAATAGACAGAGAAAGCAGTTAATGGCGTGGAAACCGACACAGAGAAATAGCACATATTTACAAGAGCCAAGAGCCGAAATCTGCTAAATTGTATTCAAGTGTGAACGCCCTTTTCTTCTCAACTAGTGAAGTAGAGGATCTGTGGTTTGAAGAAATTCTTAATGATCATGAAAGCTACAGTTTCACTTCCCCCAACTGAGGACAAAGTTTCAGGGCAGTCATTTGTTATTTATCATCAAGTGAGTCACAGATTTCCTCAGTAAGGATCACTCAACATCTGTACAGTTCAGTGATCTGCTTTGGCTGCCGCTACGATAGTAACACAACATGAAACATTAAGTATAAACATCCCGACTTATGGATGGGCAGTCAGACAACCCAGAGTTGTTGGCTTTACAGTTCAGATTAGACCCTGGCTAAGAAAGGGAGGGGAGCAAATATTGTTAAATACAGTGAAAGAAAGAATGGGAGGAAAATAGAGAAGCAAGAGTGAAGTGGTGCAGAATGAAATGAAAATGGTCTATTGGTGTTATACTATACTGTTTTTTTATTGTCTAAAACTGATACTGGGTCATTGTTTTTTTCACTCAACTGATTTGTTCAAAACTGATTCAGTGAGGAAAGGAACAAAGGAGTCACTGAATGAGAATGGAACAAGTGAGTCATTGAATAATTCACTGAACTGATTAGTTCATTTCTAGTTGCTGTCAATTGAAGATCCAATGCTTTTTATCTTCTTTTTTATGGAAATATTTCATTTACACTTATTTTAAGGTGTCTTTGTTAGAAATGTTACATGTAATTGTCATTTTAACAATTAATTATGAACTATAATATTCAAGTAATACATATTATTTAGTATGTATACTTACATTGTAACAAGGACACCTTAAAATAAAGTGTAACCAATATTTCTATTTGCGATGCAAAAAGTGACGTAAACGGAAAAATTGTCTTAAATCAATTTTATTTTATTTGAACAATCGAAAGCACTATCTTAAATAGATGAACAGAAATGCTGTTGGTGGGGATCAATGAAATATTGGCAAAAAAAAAGAGATTTAGTTTGGTTTATCTGGCTAGTTTCGAGAAGCATGAATGTTTAGAAACATGATACAACTTGAAACTAAATAAAATTTGCCCTAAAGACTGGATTTGAAGACCAAGTTGTTGCATGAACAAAGACACACATTCACACATGCTTCATGGATGACAGGATGGTGTGTTCTTCAAGGAGAACTTCAGCATACTGGCTGGTCTTTGAATTTATTCCCGACAGACACACACAAACAAATACAAAGACAGATACACGCTCAAACACCCTAGAGAGTCTGAAAACAGACCAAAGGAGCTGGGCTTTCTTGAGATCTTTCCACATAGAGATACAGAGATGCATACATGATAGAAGCCACAGAAGGAAGTTTACCAAGGAATGAGAAAGAGAAAATAAACATCAACTGTTCTTAATTAGTATTTCTCTCTGGTTTTCCAGTAAAAGACAAAAAACTCAACATCTTTAAAACAAAATGAAATTTGCTCATGTTGTGATTATGTTTTTTTTTTTTTACTCAAATAACAATTATTTTTCTTGTTTTAAGCAACGCAATTAACTTTTTTTAGGCACTTAAAAAAAGCATTTACTGAAAAGGCTGTTTAAAAAGGAAGATTTGATGTGGATGATTCTGGCACACATGCACTTACAAATGAGTTTACTTTTATGAAACATCTTTTCTATATTTGACCCATAGAAAGAGTCTTTCTCCATCATTTGTTGGAACTGTTACAGTAAGACAAACCGAGTACACATGTTAATTCCATTTACATGATAGCATTGAATTATTTCCGTGTGTGGATGCGATAACTTAGAAAAGTCCCTGTTCTTCTATATCATCTATATGTATATATATATATACTTCTGTGTTCTCCAGTGTGCCTGTGTGTGTTTGTTTTAAATATAAACTAATGTGTAAAGCATTGACTTGGAGACATACTGAACCCGCATGGTGAGAATATCGAAAAATATTTCTTTAGCCTGAAGGATTTCATCTTGTCCTTCATCCTCAACCATCCCCCATCTCATCCCATTAAGTGAATCTTGTGTTGTGAATCTTAGTGTGAAAGCTAAATCAATTGGAGACACAGCAATGTGTAGAAATGGAATTAGGTCTTCAGACCACTCTTGTTGCCCGTGTGTGTGTTAGTGTGTAGATGGTTTACTACAATGTTGGTGTCTACTCTGGTAACACGCTTCAACCCAGAGAGAAGATGAGAGAGAGAGGGAGAAAAAAACGTTATAAAATAAACAAGATTACCTCAAAATAGAGAGATGGAGAGAAAAGACGAAAGAGAATCAGGTCTTGCTACGTTTTCAGCAACTGACACAACTTGCTTCATGTTTGTAAGATAGCACATCTAGTTAAAAATGCTGCTTTTAAAAATGGTCTCCATTCACAGTATTTCAGTCTCTGCTCCAGTTGTCACTTGTGTGTCCATTTTAGGGCCTGTTAGTGTCTGAAAGTGCAGTAATGGGCACTTTTAATTTCCTGCAGAGCAATGAACTGTCTAATTAAAGGGGCCAAATGATGTTCAAGACCTTTTGCACTTTCTCTCTTTTATAGCGAGACTTCATGCTTCTGCTTAAACGTTTCGGAGCTCATTTTCCCCCTGACTGTTAAAATTGTATTAGTCAGATATGAAGTCAATTAACAGTCTAATAGAATAGAAGGGTACGAAAAAAGTATAAAGCCTGAGCTTCAGTAAATGAATAGTACCCAAAATATTAATATGGTTTTTTGGTGATGGCACTAATGTCAGGGTTTTTGGACAAATTGCAAATGTCTTTTCTCATATGCACCATTAAAATACTGTGTATTTTTGTAGGGATGTACCATAGTGTTGTCATGGTATTCTTTTGAAGTGCTAAGCAACGTGACTATAAATTGTAATATGGTATATGTCAAAGTAAGTGCCGTAGTACTACCATCTGGTGTCATCTCTGCACCACGGTATTCACGTGACACAGATTATGACAAAATGTATGTTTTGCAGTAAATAAACTTCTTGTTGCTTCAGGCCCTGTATTTTACTGTAAATCCATAATTTTGTCATCACAAGCAAGGTGTCAAAGGTCACTGTAACCTGAAAAACAATGGGAAACAAAAGAGCGCCACAGCATCTAGTGAACAAGTGCATTTATCACGATTAACCTGCGAACAAACCTGTAATTAGATTGTTATCTACATATAATGAAAGTCAGCGGGCTGTAAAATTTCAGGGATCGATGGTTATTGATTGCAGTCATACTGTTGACTGCAGAGTGCAGACTAATTGCAGATGGAGGCATTTTATAGTACATATTTCTTCATTTATTTACTTTGCTCAGAATGAATTCGCTTTTTTAAAAAAAAGCCACCTGAGGTGATCTTTTAATGAGTGTTTAATGTATCTGAACTCTGAGGAAATAAACAAACATGCTGTGTATGCAAGAGCTGGTCAGAACTAATTGCACCCGTTATAGATCTGTGGAAGAATTTGAAATTATACATCTGTAGCAGAATATATATATATATGTGTGTGTGTGTGTGTGTGTGTGTGTGTGCACCCAACCTACATGTATTTAATCAACAATATAGATATGACAATTTAAAATAAATGAACAATTTAAAAAATGATTGCTGTCAAATGATTCATGTGATTATTCACATCAAAAATACATGTTTTTGTTTACATTATGTATGTACTGTGTATATTTATTATTTATTAACCAGCTGCTGCCTATCTCCTTATGACCTAATTACCCTATCAGAACTAAAGCTTCCTCTTTAAATACCTCCAACTTCCTCTCCCTCGTATCTTCGTTCTTTGCATCCCTCCCCTTACACCACTTAAACTGGAAACCGAGGGTCAGGTTTCCGGGCCAGAGGAGAACTGGCCCTCGCTAAGCCAGGTTCCTCCCAAGGTTCCTCCAAACTATCAATCTTTCAAAGCGATTTTTCCATCCTAGCTATTCAGCCATCCCACCCTCCTCCCGGGGAGGCACACAGTGACCAGGCCAGGCTCTGAGCTCTACCCAGCCCTCACCTCATAGGAGTTGATACCCTAGGGCTCAGGGTCCGCTGGGCTCTCTGCCTGCTCCCTGGACAGTCCACCAAACATGCTTACATTGGTTATTTAATGAGGAAGGGGGAACTTGTGAATTAAACTAGTGCATCTTGTTGGCCCCAAACTTATATATATTTGTGTGTGTGTATATAGGCTATAAAATCATTTCGACTTAGTGGAGCAAGCAAGTCTTTTTATTCACTGCTTGATTCCTCTGAGCATGTTTCACCTCTTCACCCATCCTCTGTATGTTCTGGCCTGGGATTTCAAGGGGATTGAGTTGAGGATTAGAGAAGCTCAGCGTTTCATATCTCAAGACACTGAGTCAAGATCTACTTCACACACACGCACACACATATAACACTGCTCTCTGGCCTTTTTAGTTGATCATTAGACAAGTTGCACTTCTCTGCAGGTTTGTTAGAGGATGTCTTTATAAGTATTGAAGTGCTTACGGTGCTGTCTGAGAGAAAGTTCATATTGCCCTCTATCAAACACCCTTTTGTGGGTCACTGTGCCTGTGCGTATTGAGGTAACTGTGTAGTCAGAGTTATTCCGGGACGTCAAAAATGATTCATAACATGAAATATTAAAATAGCAAGATTATAAGTTATTGACAGGGGTCTATCCAAGCATGTTTTTAAATTCCTTATTATCTCACCACTCTATGAATACATTATGACATGAATGTCTTCAGGCAAAACAGACAGGGAAGTATGGCACGTGCAGTTATTATGGAACCTGCCTCAGAGTAAAAGTATAAAAGGTCATTGTGAGTGTATATCTTTATTTTGCAGTGAGTTTTTGTATCTCACAATATGACTTCACACCTGGTCTCGTGGCATAAACATACACGGGGGTACTTTTTAGCGAGATGTGAAATACGTAACATAGTACATATCACTGCAGTTTCCAAAACAAATGAACACTAGAGGAAGAACAATTCAGATGCCTTTTATGTACGTTTGGAACGTATTTTGCGTCTCGCTAAAAAGTGTCCGCAGGTACGTTTATGCCATGAGACCAGGTTGCTTTATACACAAAATCACTTTGTTGCTGTTGTAACTTTAACTTAAATTTTTAACTCAGGATCTCAACTGGATAGAGATTAAAACTTACATATTTTCTGTTAACTTAATTATTTATTGTAAACGTAATTTCGCAATTAACTTGTAGGCGTACAGTAAATGGTTTTTCATGTGGAGTTCTGCATGTACTTCTCTTTTCATATACAGTCTTGAGCTTTCAGTGGCCTGTTACAAGGCCTAGAACTTGCGAACATGGTGTAGATCGCTCGGGGCTTGTTTCGTACTCCAGCCTTAGTGGACTTTTTTTTTGTAACCATCCTAATTGGCATATTACACCACGTTCAGCATTTATGATTCACACTTCCCTGTGGACGAACTCCCACATTCCCTTGCTCATCGCTCTGTGGCACTGAGGGGAGTCACGCCACGTTTGGGATTCGGATTCGGATGGCTGTCACACCAGTTCATCCCCAAGAACATCAAAGACTTTCGACTAGAGGCTTTGAAGTTCCTTCCAAAACAAGGAACCGTTCCTCCACTGGCATGTGGATCAAATGGAGGAGAATGGGAATTGGACTGGAGTGCTGTCATTACTGAAAGATGGCCTAATGATGTTAAACCAAAAATGACTGTTCTCACAGCGACCATGGAGGCAGCAGCCCCCGTACTTGAGGGAGCTGAGCTGGTGTGTTTTACTAATATGCTAGCCCAAGGTCTAAACCAGTCAGGTTCATGAGGCGAATTCGAAATGAAGTTTTGCCCGGAGAATACAAACAATGGATCTGTTTTCATATCCTGATGTTCATTTGATGAATGTGTATGTATACAAGGGCATAATTATGGCACGCATATGCTCAAAGGAGAAATATGAGGAGTGTGAGGTCTGTCAAGGTGCGTGTGTGTGTGTTTAATAATACTAATATGCTTCTATAACAGAGTATTTCTTCACAGTTTGAAACAGTACTTTTTTTTCAAAAGAACACCCTATTATATTTGACATTTTGGTCAGCTGAATCGTCATTAACTTGCGTTTTAAATACAAAACACTTAATTTGGGCTTAAAATAAACTAGGCTACAAAGCATAATTCTTTAAAAAATTCCCTCGTTTGATTTTTGTCACTGCAGCTGGTCTCTAGAGTTCTTGTGTATAAAATTTAAAGTAGGATAGCTGATTTAAATTTTGCTTACATTTAGGTTACAACAAAACACTCTGAAAGATTTCAGAATATGGAACACTGCAAAGACACATACACATACTGGCCCTTTAAGAGGATCTGCTTATGTTGTTCAGGTGATTACATTTGGATTTCATCATGTCAGGATCATGTCACATATCACTCCGTCGTCTCTTCCAGCAATGTCTGGGTAGAGTTTGACATGCTTGCAAAACACACACTCAATTCTTGCAAGCACAACTCATCCTTTCCCCCTGTGTTTCTGTGAGCCACTTTGTTTACATATACTTAAAAGTATTTGCATCTACAGTAATATTCAAAATAATATTTAAACGGAGAAATAAACCGAGTTTTAGGGTTTTGGAAAATGGTGCATACAATTTTTGGAAAATGTAGCTAATAAGAATCAAGGAAATTTGGATCCCATTTATGCCCATATGTTTAGGTGGGTAATTATTTAATCTGGTGGATCTGTTGATCATTTCATAACACGTGCCCCACTTTTCCTGTGCATCTTCTCTACTTACTGTCTGACACACTTCCATAATCTGTTCTGTTATGATAAACAAAATAAATTTGGTGAGCTTCAAGACTGAAATGTCACGGTGTTTAAAGAATGAGTCTAAAATGACTTTTTATTTCAGAAATTCTTCATTTTATATTCAAACATAAACTTGTAAATATTCTTTTTTTTTAAATACAGATTTTCTGGACAGGAAAGACATTGATGCAGTGCTTAATAGATTTGTGTGTTTGTGTGTGTGTGTGTTCTCTTTTAGCGGCCTGTTCGCCAGCCATTACACTGAGAGGCATTACAGGGAAGATGGACAAACTGTTATGAGCACTCACAACTCTACGGTACGTTAAACAGTCTTACACACATTTATCTTTTGGCGTATATGCATCCCAGTGAGATAATGGATATTAATTGTTGTCCCCATTTCAAATACTATTAGAGAAATTAGACCAACTTGTAATACATCTGGGTTATTTCAACCAAAAAATAACATGATCATCATCATTTACTCACTCTTCCTTTATATGAAGTGTAGTCCAAATCCCAAGCTGCTTTTTTAGATACACTGAAAGTGGATGGGGACCAAACGCTAAGTAAAAAACATATTGAGTTCTAATCACAGTTGTCCATAAATTTAACCTCTGTATATTTTAAAAAAGAGTCTTACAATGGCTTTACAGTACTGTATGTGAGGAATAGCCTGAATTTGAAGTATTTTTTACTAAATAAATCTAGACACTCAGAGCTTTCATTGAATTGAAATGAGTAGCTTGGTCATTTAGCTAAAACTAGCTAAATGGCATTCTAAGGGAGGATTTTTTTTAAGTTTAAGAACGGCATGAGGTTGAAACGAAATGTGAATTTTCATTTTGAGTGAAATATTCCAAGATTGTTGTCAAATATGATACTCAAAAATCGTGTGCTTTAGCATTCTCTGACTGGATGTTTTCCCAGAAAAGCTGATTAATCTTCGCTGTAAAGTCATGTTGACACGAGGACAGAGTGCTGACATTATTGCCAGGGCTGATTTGAATTGTCTGCTGTGTCTTTTGTACTTTTATAATTAGACTGCTAAGAACCGTAACTGACAGCTTTGACAACATGTTGCCATCCCCCCATTCCCAGTCGCACATGTGTAGGCTTGACAATATTATTCCTGCTAGGCATTTTTAGCTCTTATTCATGATCGATTAAGGCTGTCCAAATAGCCATGAACATCTTTTGTCTTTAAAGCTGAGAAGGTATTAAAAAAATTCAGCTGTTGTAAAGGATTAATTCATCAAAAGTAAGTAAAACAGCTTGACAAGGCTTTGGTATGAGTGGTTATAAAACGGATACTTGATTGGCAATCTTATTTGCAAAAAGGAAGAACAAACTTTAATTTATTTTAAAATGAAAAATCATGTGCAAATAAACTGAAAAACATTAAATAACAATGAGAAAATACTTCAGAATCAATTCTTTGACTGGTAGTTATATTCTACAAAAGATTTATGTTTTATTTAAGAACTGTTTTTTAAATATTATAATAAAGTATGAAAATTAAGATTTTATCCTTTAACTTTTTTTTTCAACTAAAACAGTCAAACTTTCTCAGTAGAAACATGTGTGAACTGTCACCCAAGGCAGACACTTAAAAAAGCAGCCTAACATTTTTTTCAGACAGTTTTAAAATCAGGACATTATGAAAGAAAAATGGCCTGCTTTTACTAATATAAGTCTCAGACTTCACTTTGCTGGCCTTGTGGATTATTTAACAGGGCCATTAGCTAGTCAGTCATCATTTTTAGCTCTAGCTGTTTAGATATCCTACATCTATGGCTGTTTCTGGTACGCTCTTTGCTATTCTTGGTCTGTTAAAGCTTAAAGATGTGGAAATGGTAGCCACAAAAATTCCCTCAGACCGGCGAGTTTTGATGTGAAGGA
Organism: Enteromius thamalakanensis; assembly: GCA_032357475.1. Taxonomy (NCBI): domain Eukaryota; kingdom Metazoa; phylum Chordata; class Actinopteri; order Cypriniformes; family Cyprinidae; genus Enteromius; species Enteromius thamalakanensis. The sequence goes on from JAUCMT010000036.1 coordinate 12,551,178, forward strand.
TTTTTGCCATCAGGCGAGGATTGCTTTTGACAGAGCGGTGTGTTTTTGAATGGTTTTGTCTGCCTGCGTGCGTGAGTGTGTGTGAACACTTGTGTGAGTGATGGCAGTTAGACCTCCAGCCTGTGGCTACCGATTGGTATTTCCACATGAAAGGTCTTTGGGGGCTTGTGCCAGCCATAACAGGGAAGAATAGTTTCCTTGTAAAATAGACCAACAAAGTATGCTTTTCAACGACAAGCAGCTGCTTAAAGATGACTTTTGCTACGTGGCACTATGCTACATGATTCCTTTGGATCAACATTATCTGGCATTATCTTGCACCTGAACAGGATCTCAGTTAGTAAATGATCCAATTTTATGGTTAATTGATTTCGGAAATGACCCCACTTTAACTTGATCTTTTGGACAAGATTTAGGTTTTCATGTTGCACATCTGGCTGTTGGGTCAGGGAAATTAGGCTTTTTTTGTGTCTGGATTCTTATAACGCAACTTATACATAGAAGTGAATTTTGATGCACATTATTTCTGTCCTAAAACCATTTATTTATTTAATTGCAAAAATATCAGGACATCTGTCTTAATACTGTACTGATAAAAACTTGATGGTGTGGCTTGCTTATTTATTAATTCTTAACTTATTTGTTTATTTATTTTACTGCTACTGTAATTAAAATTGGAAAAATGTTAGTCAAAGTCATGCATCTTTCTTGGACATGCAGAAAGATTTTATTACGGCAAAGAACATAAAACAAGAAGACCACTTCACACCCTCAAGATCTGTAAATCTTATAAAATATCAGATAATTGGACCTTTTTAATAACAAGGACAGTTCAGGTTGTAAAATTGGAAGCAGTGTGTCTCTTCAAAAACGTAATGATGTTTGTTAATTAATTATTTATAATATTTCTAAAAGCATATTTTTTTTGCTGTATCACATGCACAAGATTTTTCATGCAAACATTTTTGAAAACCATATGAAATCAGCATGAATAGAAAGTATATTTCCAAGAACCTGACAAATACTTTTTCAACTTTACAAGGACTTTTCCTATTCTTCATGCAGATGAATTGCTATTACCATGGTGAAGTGCAGGGATACGCTCACTCTGATGTCAGTCTCAGCACATGCTCGGGTATCAGGTAAGCACAGTACCACCATCGTAATGTCCATGTTTCTCATTATGTACTATAGGCGGTAATTTTAACCATATTGAGTTCCAATTTTCAAAGTCGTTAAAAGTTCTTAAACAAGTAGTTTAAAGCATGTGTGCTTTAGTGTGGAAAGCCATTACGCTAAGCCTTAAGTTGTCCAACATTTATTGCCTTGCTATTGTTTCCAGTGGACTTCACAACTCTTCCTGTGGGAAGGTTCATTTAGAGTCTATAAAACCGTGAGATTAAACATCAATAAATGCTTTAGTATCATCTCATGCTTCGTTGTACTTAAGGTCAGCACATAAAGTGACTGAAAGCCTTTAATATGTCATGAAAAACTTAAGCAATGTTGTTAAATATAATTAGAAGGGGCATGTGGCTACAGTACATTTGTTGTGGAAGCACAACTTTTACAACACAATTGGTGAAGATGAAGTCAAAGCTGTGATTGAAGCAAACCCTAGGTCTCCTGCTTGTAATTACAAAACACTACCAGAAGTCTTTACTTTATCTTTATTATCACAAGCCTGGAGACGTTCAGGTAGGAAGATATTAAGGCCGTATCTGAATAGAGAAGGTTACTGTGAATCAAGGCTGAGGTAAATGTGATCGTGGCTTTTTTCTCACTGGTGTGGGGGTGTGAGATGGAAATAGTTACGTCTGAAGATGCTGAAATATGCAATACTGTAGATCATATTGCAATCCTGCTCAGTACCTTCAGGTTTCATATTAGCAGCTTGGTTATAAATTGCAAGGAGGGTATTATCAGATATAATTTAAATTATCATTCCTTCTGCAAGCATCGTTTTGAACTATCAGTATGGCTCCAGATTTTCATCTGTTTTATCTTGTTATTATATTGCAAAGTGAAAACTCACTCTTCATCTTGCAACCTAATTTTGCAGCGGTGGCTCTTATACATACACCCTTCATATTCAATTATCACTCTACAGTATCTTTCAAAATGTCTTTTTTCACCCATGGCTATGTTATTATTAAGGATATCACACATTTAAATTCATACATTTGAAAATGCAGGCTTTTCGCTTTCTGGTGAGTAATGGGTTATTGGTCATAGAACTGGGTGGAGAAATTCAATTTTATACAATCCAGTGTCATTCTGCAGAAAAATCCATATCCACCCATTTCCCAAATGGGATGAAGACAAACAGATGGACTTATTAGACCTGGATTTATTGACTGTAGAGTTTATTAGATGGTGAAAGGTCATCTGGATTTAATTTTACAATGAAATTGTGCTGATAAAAATATAATTACATTAGAATTAGATCTTTAGATCTCAGAGTTCATATCATGTTACTGCAGCATTCAGCCAGAATGCAGACTTGCATGATTTCTCCCAATTCAATTTTGCCATTTACATTAAAAAAAAAAAAAAAGAACAAGGCAAATTTGCATTAGAGCACAAAAAAATGATAATAAAAGTGTCAATGGGAGAGGAAAATACTACAGGTGATTTACTAACAGCACACACATTACAGAACACAGACACAGCCAGATCATCTCCATAGTGACCAGCGCAATTAACCAAGAGCATACCATCTGCTTTAAGATTGTGCTTTTTTTGGACATTGAATAATAGTGCAAATATTATTAAATTGTGTATGCGCATTGCGTTCATTTGAATACTTTCCTAAATGGAAACTCCTTCAAATGCACATTCAGAAAAGTCATGAGCAAAATGAACAGTGTCCAACGTCTTTTCAGTGTTAATTCTTCACTGCTCATCTATAAAAAATCTTGACAGTACTATTTTAATTCTAAAAATATCCCTAGCTAAAGCCCTTAGAGCAAAACGCTTCCTGCACTTTAAGAAAATTAACTGCAAGTTATACTATGCAGCTTAATTGTATTTTTTTTTTAAGAAGAAGAAATCTAAGTGATGCTTGTCCATAACGACACACAATGCTGTGATATTGTGGTTGGTTGCCGTGAAATTGTTTCTGTATGTTGTTTATATGATGTTCTGGGTTGTTAGTGGGACATTGCTTACTGGTACAAGTCAAATGAGCCCATCAAGAATGCAGAGTACTTTTATCGATCAATGGAAACATTTATTTGGACTTGAAAATCTAGACCCCATTCACTCTCATTACAAAGCTTCGAAGAGCTGGGACATATATAACATCAATTGTATTTATTTGAAAGAATAAAGTTATATATAGTACACCTACAGTAGGATGATTTTAGGGTGAGTAAATCATTGGACAATTTTCATGTTTCGGGTGAACTATCCCTTTAGAAATGTTTCATTAATTCAATCTCTTATCAAACCCTTATCAATGTCGAAACCCTTCATAGCAATCCGAACAGCTTGAGATACAATTCTTATTACAGGACAGGTTACACACTAAGCTTTAACTCTTTATTGTTAAGTTTGAGCAATAGTCATAGTGATGCTTTTCTTGTGCCACAAAAGAAGTTGCCTATTACTTTGCCACTACAGTATATGTTTTGCTGCACTTTTTTACAAGTTTCAATCTGAATTCAATACACAGAGGGTTTATCTTACTTGAAAATAAAACACTGATGGTGGAGCCAGCTTTTGAACCAGCGAATGACACCCACGTGATTTATGAAGGGCATCACCTACACTTCCCCTCCGGAACCTGTGGACACGGACACAACATATCGACTGTCAACCATATGAGCACTGGAGGACCGCCACAATCATTCAGCACAAGGGTATGAATGTGATCCGTCAGCGACTGTCGATGTAGCAGCTATTATAATAGTGTTTTTTTTGGGGGGTTTTTTTGTCTCGAGGATGAATTAACATGCATCATTCAGCGTGTGATGTCTTTGTTAATGCAGATGAGAGGATTGTGGTTGCCCTCACTTCCCATGCATGCTTAAACAAGATTAGAGAGCTTGGCAAGACATCAAAGGTTAACAGACGATCCCAACATAACAGACTTGACATTGAAGATGCTCTTATCACAACATAGCTGTCTAAATAAGATATTAAGACACCATTGTATTGATTCCAATGGATAGAAGCAGATAGAGGGTTCTGTTATAATTCAACATAATGAAAAAGTGATGATATCTGTATTATAGAAGTGATTATGGTTAGGATCTGTATCAGTGCTGCCACTGACATTTGCAGGCAAATGTAAAGATTATAGATAATTTTATTGTCCATTCGACGAGAGTAAATCAAAAGCAGATCAATCAATCAATCACTTTTATTTATATAGCGCTTTTAAGAATACAGATTGTAGCAAAGCACTGAACATTATCAAATAGGAGACACAGAGTGATGGTAATGTTACATTTATTTATCAAATACAGAGATGGTCTCTGTAAGGCGTCCCCAACTAAGCAAGCCAAAGGGGACAGCAGCAAGGAACCAAAACCCCATCCAGAAAAAAAAAACATCCATGAAGATACTGTCACCATGGTGACTGCAGAACTGCTAGTCGAAGTTATAAAAAACTGAAAGTGTTACAAGGAGGTTAAAGAGACTTGTCGGTTCAGCTATTTTTGTTGGTAGCAGTGATTAGTTCATTAACGAATCAGCTTTATTACATTGAACTAAATAATTGTACCTTATAATATAAGTATGGTTTTCTGTCTTTATTGACTGACTGTGGGAAATAGCATTTGAAGGCTTACAGCCCTGGCAAGAAAAAAAAGGATCAGTTCTTGCCAAGTGAAAATTTTTTTAAACCCAAATTGTTAATTGTTTGAATGACTTCCTCTATGCTATTTTTTTTTCTTTTTGGTTTCATGGTTACATGGTTTACCCACAGCTGCTATCTGCATGTAGTACCCACAACTTACACAACCATAACAAATTTTAGTTATATGATTATTTATGTACACATTCTTGAAACAAAAAATGATCTTTAAAGTCCTGGTACACGTGATACTGTCGACATTTTGCCCATTCTTGTGATTTAACATCCAAATGTAATTATCAAGTTCACTCAAAAGCAGGGTTATTATCATTTAGTATATTCACAAGTTTATGTATCAAAAACTGGCAAATATAGATTTTTTTTTTTTATTTAATTTACCTAAAATTAAAATTAAATCAAAGACTATAATATATGATACTCCAACACTAACACTAGCTCAAAATTCAGTTTTTCATGTCAGAGAAAACTAGGTACGTATAGGCTTTTTTTATATATATATTGTTTTTGCAATGCCCATATACTGTATAGAGGTACTGTAGTTAATACACAAATTTAAATAAAGTAAAAATATTAATTGTTTCAGGTGGCTTTAAATAAATCAGTTGAGTGAATCATTCACCAAGTTGCTTATTGTACACAAAAACGTATTTTTAAAAAGTAGATGTAGTAGTGAATTAATCTGCGTGTAATTTGATTAACACATTTAAAAGATTAATCAAAATCCCTATTCCTATGCTCTGGTAGACTCTCTGGTAAATTAAGCTGGTAATGAGCCTTTTATCAAATATTCTTTTGTCAAGTAAAATCACTGACATGCTCTTTGCTTTTCGGCAGAGTAAACGGGATGTTCAGAAGACCACCAAATACGTGGAGCTCATCATTGTAGCAGACAACAGAGAGGTAGGACAACTAACACAAAAAGTTGCAAAAAGTTATCACAGTATTGTCAGTGCTCCACCAAACCGTTTAGCACAAGAAAGAAAAGAAAGAAGAATGAAGGGAAATGTGCTGTAATACCCAATTGTATTTGGTTGACTACTGTGCACTATTTGGGTTACGGTAAAGTTTTGGTTCTTTGTTTCACCTTAGTAGGACAAACCAAAAGCAGTTCATAGAGGGTGGGACCTGACAGGAAGCAGGGCAATGCTCCCAAATGATCAGACAGGAAACAGGAAGTGTTGTGTATAAAGTGAGCACTGGATGTGGGAAAAGGAAACTGGGCAACAAGAAAGCTATCATGTTATCAGCACAGCTGTCTGAATACTGTATGTGTGTGAGGGAGAGAGAGAGAGAGTGTGTCTCATGCAACACAATTTGACTAAAAAGCCTTATTCATTCTATTAATGTAGTTTATTTATTTATTTTTGCATCTAAAATGTACACTCACAGGCGAAGCAATGCTTGACTGAATGTGGCCGGCTGTCACACTTGCACATACTCATTTTATTCTTTGATTGCTATTGTTCAGTGCCTCTACCCTGCTGTAATGGTCACTTTCAAGTGCTCTTAAGAGTGTGCCATCAGACACACTTCTGATAACGCCCCTACATATGACAGCCACTCAGAGGCTCCTGCATTGTTTAAAATTCCATCTAGACTCCCGTCTTATACCTGTTGGAGTATGCCGTTCATCCAACCTTTGTCTTTTCTTTCCCTCTTCAGTTCCAGAAACAAGGAAAAGATGTGGAGAAGGTTAAGCAAAGGCTAGCCGAGATCGCCAATTATGTGGACAAGGTATTAAATGCCATTCTTTACCCGAATGAATGGAAATGGTTGATTAGATGTCTAAAATAGAGACCTGATTGTCAGAGGTGAATGTAGTACAGCTGAGGTAAAGGATGAGTTTTAAATAAAATCACATTTGAAAGAAAGCTAAGTATTTTTAGATTAGGTTAAATTGACTACTGACCAGACATAATGCTGTGTCAATCAATGTATTATGTGTTCTCTCAGTTTTACAGAGTGTTGAACATCCGAGTAGCTCTGGTGGGACTGGAGGTGTGGAGTGATGCCGATAAGTGTGCAGTCACACAAGACCCCTTTACAACCCTGCATGAGTTTTTGGACTGGAGAAAACTGAAGCTGTTGCCACAGCGGCCACATGATAACGCTCAACTTATTAGGTGTCTTAGATTCTTTTCCAATTGGTGCTCTAACACCACGTAATAAACTGAAGCCAACTCAGTAATATGCTCATCTTAGAATGTGTTGTTGCAGTTAAAAACACTAGATGAAGGGCAAAGAAAAAGTAAAAATTGCTAAGCCCAGAGACATGTTTTTTGCAAAGTTGAACTTCTTTTAGCTCAAGCTGTGTGGTATGCTGCAGAAGACCACATCAACCTAGCACATTTACATTTAAACAATGAAAAAGCTGAACAGAGCAATATGAACGGATGTGAACACTAACAGTGTTGTGCAGAAAATTAAATGTAATTGTAATTTGTTACAATTGCAGAGACAAAATGTGTAATTAAAAAACTTTGACTGGAAGTGAATATTCAGCACAGATTATGGGAAGTAATATATTACAATTAAGTGTTGGGAAAGTTACTTATGAAAATCTTAAAGATTGCAAGGGGTTACATCTGAACATTTTTGCAAATACCAACATACAGATTTAAATGACTTCTCATATTTCAATATAGAATATTAAGTAAAAAATAACTGAAATACTTACACTGCTGTAACGCAGGAGTCTGAGGTGAGCGGAACCATATGCTGATTTTAGACAATGTCAGACAGGCAAGGTCCGTACAACAGCGACAGGGGTAATAGAGAATTTCCAGAGACATAAATGATAACCAGGCAGCAAACAATCAGTTGGAATAGTGCAGGCAGAGAAGATAAAAGCGGCAGGCAGCATACAATCAACCTGTGGAGAACAGTCTAAGGAAATACACGGAAGGAACCAAAAAGAGAAAAGAAACCGCTCAGAAATGCCTACTATAGAATTTGGGCGGAAGCAGTAGGTCATCTGGGTACTTCTTGCTAGGGCTGGGCGATATATATTGAACGATATATTATGCGCATCTCGTCAGTAAAGCTGGTTCTTTGATAAGCGCTAAATCTCCGTCAGCTGTTTTTAAATGCAGCGCCACCGTATGAACAGAGCCGTAGATAACT
>JAUCMT010000036.1:12559222-12576504 GCA_032357475.1 Enteromius thamalakanensis
AAAAGACAATGTCAAAATCAGTTATGTTCTTAAAAAATAATTCAAATTCTTAAATAGAAAAGGTTTTAAATGAGGCAATATATATGATGCTTTGAAATTCCATATGGTTTGACTTTTCTAATTGTTTCTCTAACTGCTACGGTGAGTTTTTTTGGCAGGTCATTGTATTTATTAATTAATTATTATTTTTTTTATTTTGTACATGGGGAAAAAAAAAAAACTTTTCTTTTTTGCAATTACACTTTAGATACAAAAATGTGGCACTAAAGTATTGTATACTAATATATGTTTTATATATAAAATGTAAAAAAATCTTTTAAATGCATGCAGTTCTTTTTAACGTTTTTTATTTATTTTATTTATTAAAGAACAAACATTTTCAAAATTCCATAAAGATATTTAAAAGCATAACGTTCAGCACTGATCACACATCATATTAACTTTTCTTAAAGATGGAATTGGAAGTAATTTTCATATTATAAAAACTTCTAAGATACTAGATTTTTAATTATTTGTATTTTTTATTATTGGCTCTCTAGTACGTCATTGCTGTTCGCAAGTATAGAGCTCCAAATAGCACAAGCAGGCGCTCGTAAGTGAACCTTCCTGATCATGACTTCATCAGATAAAAAGAAATGACGTTACATTTACCGTTTAGAAACCCTGTTGTAGCTTTAACCGTGACTTGCATTTCCACCTGCCAGGCAGAAATAGAGGGAGAGAGTCGTTTCAGTCTAACGTATAATTAGATATGGCAGGTTTAATCACGAGAAGATGAGCAGTCATGAGAGAAGGGGATTTGAAAATGCCCAAATGTGTGAACGAGTGAAAGCATGATGCTATCATGAGTTCCTGCAGTGGCCCTCTAATCTCACTTCACTTTCCCATCTCTTTACGTCTGTGCTAAAACTCCAGCAGGCGCCCAGGGTGCCGGAAGGCCAGCACCTTGTCAGAAGCTGTTAGATGAGGCTGTCTGCTCGCAGAAACTTTGTTACCATTGCAGTGGCCTTTAACACTGCCCGTTGCTTACTGAGCAAATTCAGTCACCACAAGGGTGAAGCAATTGGCCATCTTGAAATGACCTCAGAGGCAAAATTAGGGCTGGAAAGAGAAGGGACAGTTTGAGTAATATGCACAACTGTTGCGCAGGTCTCTAAGCTGATTTACTGTTGTAGTGTTGCAAATTCAAAATCCAGTCATCTCAACAGGAATGGATGCATGAGGATAAAAGATTTCCCAATGCAGACTTCGCAAACTACAAAAAGCTACTTCAACTACATTCAAAGTGACTTCTCTGTGAGATGGGCTTTGTACATTACTGCACTATTGAAAGTAGAAAATACGTTTTGCCTGCAAACTTTCACTACGTAATATTCAGTGAATGTAATTAAAAATCGAGAATTGAATCAAGAATCGTACTGAATCAAGAGCTTGTGAATTAAAATCAAATTGATATACAGACTAAATTATTACATAAAATACATAGCAAAATCAACAAGACATTGGTGTACAAACTAGTCTTAAGGTCATAAGTTGGCCCTGTTTCTTTTGCTTAGGGATGGGGGCACAATAGTTACCTAGACAGCTAAATAGTTGAAAAATGTATTATTTATTTTATTTTCATTTTGGTTGATTAGCAGCCTAACAACCTGATGTGCTTCGATTGCACTGTAAAGTCTTAAAGGGTTATTTCACCCAAGAATTAATTATTATTTTTTTTACTCACCCTCATGTCATTCCAAACCCATAAGAGCTTTAAAAAATGAAGATATTTTTGATGAAATCAGAGAGCCAGCGGACCCTCCATAGACCCTCCTGCAAAACAATTGAAAGGATCCCAGATTCAAAAAAGTAGTAAAACAGTCCATGTGACATCCATGGCTTTTTTTTTTCTGACACTAGGGGAAAGTATTCGGATACGTTGTGATACGCTTTTAAAAGGGAGGAAGACATAGGTCAGTGGAGAAGAATGGTTGAAGAAATTACGTTAATTTGGTTTTCTTTGTGCAAAAAAAAAGTATTCTTCTAGCGTCGCAAAACTAAAGTTGAGCCACTGATGTCACATGGACTGTTTTACCTGTGTTTTTGACTACGTTTCTGGATCTGGGATCAATTCTGTTGTATTGCTGTCAATGGAGGGTCAGATGGCTTTTTAAATTCATCCAAAATATCTTAATTCATAGTCCGACAATGAACAAAGTTCTTATTGGTTTGGGGGTATTGGACATGAGGGTAAGTAAGACATTTTTTCAGATCAAATGTTTATTGTTTTTTTTCATATAAAGGGTCTTACACAACAGTTCATGATTTTAACAAATTGCTGCATTATAACAAAGAGTGAAAAATTTAAGCGGGTCTGAATACTTTCCATACCCACTGTGTGTATATATTGATATATATATATATATATGCAGATACAGTCTGAAATATGACAAACTTAGGATAGGTAAATTAGTATGGTAGTTGAAACATCATTAATGTTGAAACAAAATTTAAATTTTGGGGTGAACCAACCCTTTAATTAAAACTGAACACTGGACATCTTTGGCATTTAAGTGTCACATTTCAAGCGTTATTTATATACTGTTGTAGTAAATTGTTTTGCAAGGGGAAAAAACTACATTTTGTTTGTGCTTTTGTAATTAGTTTCTTGAAAATTCGATTCAGTTTTTATTCATTTTTTTACTACAATCTTAGTAATTTTATTACTACAACTTTAACTTCTGAAAGTTGTTTCAGTTTGTTGTTAGTTGTTATCCAGTCTATTATACATTTTATTTTAGCTGTATTTCAGTGAAAGGACATTTTTAATGGTTTTATCAATACGTTTTATAAGTTTGTTTATATAGTATTTACATTTTTTTTATTTCAGCTTCATTTTAATGAACAAAATCAATTGGATTAGTTTTAGTAAACCATAATAGCTCTGGTGTCAATGAAATAAAGGAATAGTTTACCCCCAAACAATATTTCTGTCATCGTGTGCTTCACCTTGTCATGCCAATCCAAATTCAAAGTGCTACTCTTTTTCACTGTAATTTAAAAGCTTCTACTCATAAATACATCCAAATATTATTTGCAAGCTTAAGTATAGTAAATGTTTTTTTTTTAAAAAGATGACTGTGTTTGGAAAGAGTTATGATTACATATAGGTCATTCTTTTTTGAGGTGTGTCTTGCTGCAATGATAAACACATCTCCTTACATCATGTGATTAAAAAAAAAAACATCTGGGAGCGTTTTTTTTTTTTTATCTAGCCAGCTCTTTTCTTATCTGGTGATATCTAAGTGCTGTGCTGCTTAAAGGTGCTGGGCCTGGTGTTATCGAGCGTCCCTGCAGCAGCTTGTCATCTTGGTCAGACTTAGCTATCGCCGGCAAGCGGGAAAGGAGCTATAAAACGAGCAGCGTCATGGCTGGGAAGATGGATGAGATTCATATGAGATGGCAAGTCAAGTGCTTCTCATGCTGGCAGAAAAAGGGCTTTCACTTTATTTCAGCACTTCCATATGGCTTCTCACAAGAGGGAATAGATTTGTGTTTATTTAGTTCTACTTCCAGTTGCTAAACGGTTATCTGTGCAATCTGGCTGGAAATTGAAAGCTCTGAAGCTGTCATATCACTACACCAGAATAGTTTTTCAAAATGTTAGCTGCTTTTGTACAGCCATAGCTTGATTTCTTGCCTCTTTGGGATCTGTCTATGATATTTTGATCTCTTGCTTCATGTGTAGCATTTAAAAAACTATTGTAGTCGGCCTCGTGTCAAGCAGATGGCTTGTCAGGATCCAAGGCAACACATAGGAACGTCACGACCTTTGCTTCATGGACTACTAGACCACAAAGAACAATTACTTCAAATGTCAGGAGCACTCTCAACCTCACTCCCACTGTAATAATAGTTATTAAATTTAAGACATGTGACGGGAGAGTCATTGCAACTTTTGTGGATCTATATGTAACTTGAATCAATTTTTAGGGCCCTGTTTTATGTTGGCTTAGAGATTGAGCTTTATCTGGAGAATCAGCTGTGAAGTGCAAGTAAATTAAAAACTGTTCAGGAGGGAAACGAGTGCCCTAAGATGACAAGCTTAGAGGTTCCATGCATGATGAGTCCTGAACTATTGATTTATTCAGAGGTACTCATCTGCTGTGATCAGTTGTTTTAGTTTGAAATGTATTTTGGGGGCATTAAGTAAAAAATATCAGGGTGGTGCGATTGTCATCATATAAGGAAATAAATGCGGAGAAAAAAGCCTGGAGAAAAAAAAATGCGCAATAGTAAAAATGAAGCTCTTGATCATATTCGTCTTTGGTGAATCAAAGTCATGTTGTGTAACATAACAAAAACAGGAACATAAAACAGGAAATTATGTCATAGACAGGACCCCTGCGGACCCTCATAACTGTGTGTCAAGGCCAATAGGTTTCTTTAAATAATAAACCTTTTGTGGGACGGCGAGGTTAAGATGTTAATTGGCAACTGCACCTCCCCTGAAACATAAAAGAATGAATTAATTAATATTTTATTAATATTAATATAATTATATTATATTAATATTAATATAATATAAAAAAAAAAAACTATTAGAAAAACAGAATTTTTAAATGTTTAAGATGTGCAGTCACTTGTTTTTATGGTGTGAGGGAGAAAAATTACTTGGTGGTTGCCAGTATTATGGAATTAATTTGAATTATTTTAATTAGCTTTTATTTGTATTTTAATTTTTTTTATATTATTTTTTTTATATTATATTTTTATATTTTTTATAATTTTTAAATAACATATATTTTTAAAACAGAAGTATGTAGCTTTAAATATATTTATTTCAATTTTAGTATTATTAGAACTTCAGCTTAAACCAATTTAATTTCAGTCAGTTACCAAGGCAACATTTCTAATAATCACTTTAGTTTTTCCACTATTTTATTTCATCTTTATTTCATATAAGGACATTATTTCCTTTGGTTTTAGTTAACAGTAACAACACTGGCAGTTACACCACATGACACTCAATTCATTAAATACACATCCAAAATAAACCATAGAAAAACAACATGAATACATGTTTTAGATAACATTCTTCAGATGTTTTCCTTATCCTCAATGCTCACTGAAAGCTCTACCAGACACGATATGCTGTTGCTAAGAGAAGTTATCTAAATAAGACCGAGGGATGATAGTTTGTTGTTTTGATGAAACCACATGATGAATTTCAGGGGAATGCAGGTGCCTTGTCAGGTAAAAGCGCATTAGCGGTGGAATGCAGTTGGTCCGGTATGGCCCGGCTCTTGTTGTTTTTCTGTGATGCATTTATGATACAAGAGCTAAAATAAGAGGGGTGTGCAGAAGAGGGACTTTGTCTGTTGACATAACCGATCCAGATTGGATGAGTCACCATGCGAAGGCTCTGAGACGTGTTGTCAACATGCATTTCTCCTCATTACATTTGTGACTAGCCTCCGTGTAAGCCAAACAAACAAGGATGTTTGAGAGAATGCAAAAACACGCTGTAGTCGTGCACTTCCTGCAGTTTCCCATGGAGCTGGCTTTGTGCAGATCTACCCAAGCAAATCCATAACACCCTTCTCTCTCACTCTCTCGGGTCAGGGGTGAGAGGAACCCTGATCTGGCCCTCGTTGAGTGAAAGGGCGTTGAAAGAAACAAGTCTAGGTTGGGTTTAGTGCAGTTCTGGAGGAAACCGTCCCTTGTGGGGTTTTTTTTGCATATCGCCGGCAAAAGACAGATGCTGGATCTGTGCTGTTGGATCCTGTCTGGATCCTGGGGGAGCGTGGGTCTTTGTTTGTTAACCATTCCCTATGGTGTGAGCAAAGCTGTACCTTTGGTTTTGCTGTGATGCCTTGACCTTTGGATTGTCGACTGCAGCCGTCGTGCCAGTTTTCTATGGAAATCACCGCCCTCTGATGTCATGCCTCCGTTCCTCTGGCTGCTTTACACCCTACTTTGTCAATTATTAGTGGTGTTTGCTAAGGTGGGCATCACTGCTTCTATCGCGTGTTGTAAGTGTACCTTGTCTTGCACCTCTAAACTGAGCTTTAAACTTGAAAGATGCTTTCAATCATGTGATGAGAGCCATGCTAATGTATGATTTTTGATTCTTTAAAAACATCCATATCACCAAAATATAAAGACTTTTACCATTTATGTTTAATAACTTAAACTAGATGATCTTAATTTAAAGTCTAATATAATTAATGGTATTTCCATTATGTGCTGTAGGGCTGGGCGATATATATCGAATGATATATTATGCGCATCTCATCAGTAAAGCCGGTTCTTTGATTAGCGCTAAATCTCCGTCAGCTGTTTTTAAATGCAGCGCCACCTTATGAACAGAGCCGTAGATCACTGACAAGCTACGCTACGCGTTTCGCGGGTGATTCAATGGCGCAGCTTCTCAGTGATCTACGGCTCTGTGTATCAGCTGCCGTTCCTTTTGATAACAGCTGACGGAGATTTAGTGCTAATCAAAAAACCGGCTTTACTGACGAGATGCGCATAGTATATTTTTCGATATTTCTCGCCTACTGAATTTGAATGCTATAAATTCGGACATACTACTCGCCTTGCATACTGTTTTTCATGTACTATATAGTAGGGAAGTAAGCGACTTCAGACGCAGCATGTGACTTAATTAGTACTCCTGATAGGATCAAGGTCTGTGCAATCAGTTCCTAACCAGGTGTGTGCAAAACATGCACTTAGGCATGGGGTGTTATGGGAAATGGAGTTTCTGAGATGATGGTGATGTTCTGTATGGAGTGCCCTCTGGAGGGGCTTGTGGGCACCCCAGCTGGAAATCATGAAAACTACTTATTACATTAACTGGTAATCTGCAATGTATTACATTTTCAAAGTTACTTTCCCAGCACTCAATATTAATATATAGCTTCCCATATTCTGTGCTGTATACTGTATTTACTACCATTTAAAAATTTAGGGAAGTTTTTTTAAAAGAAATTAATACTTTTATTCTGCAAGCATTCATTAAATTGTTCGAAGCTTTCATTATGTTCAAAGAAATTCCTATTTTAAAAAATTCTGTTCTTTAAAATTTTACATTTATCATAGCGTTCTGGAAAAAAAGAGGTCTTTGTTTCCACAAAAATATTAAACAGCACAACTGACATTAATAGTACTGAAAAATGACAATATACTGAAGGATCATGCAACACTATATTTTTACTATAGTGAAGAATATATTATACTAAAAGCTGCCTACAGTTTAATAAAAAAAATTTTTATCACTATTATGGTATAATAAATAGTTTAACAGCATGCTACATATTTGTTGCAAGACCTTTAGATTGCATGTTTAATTTAGCAGCTGTTGTTGCATGGTGGAATGTTATTCTGAACATGTATTAATCTTAATCTCATTACTTGGTTGTGCAAGTATAGTACTGTATATTTAACTATTTTTTATTCTCTTGTGCCAGTGGGGTGTACTTCCAGGGCACCACTATAGGTATGGCTCCCATCATGAGTATGTGTACCGCTGAGCAGTCAGGAGGCATTGTCATGGTGAGAAATAAATCATTGCACACTCTGTGTCCCATAATTAGCACATTCACACTGAGCTGCACAGCCACCCAGCTGTTTTACACTTTCATGATTTAAAAGCGTTGAAATTTAAAGCGATAGTTCACCCTCTATAATAATTCTCTCTTTGATAATTATCTTCATCCCATTCCAAACCTGGTACATGCTTTCATTTCAAGTTGTCTGGAGTTTTTCATTTTTGGATGAACTGTTTTTTCAAGGTATAGGTTGTGTCCCACTCAGCTCAGATTCACCAAATCCATTTTTATTTGTTTTTAATTCCAGAAATGTTCAACCAATCAATAGACAATGACTCTTGCTTTTTTGCCCTGCACCCACTAGTCATCAGTAATACTTCTTTCACCACTGTGCTCCTTTTCTAACTTCACTAATTACTTTTTCATGACTTTTGCCTCAGAAGGTTAGACTACCTAATAGAGAGAGAAGGAGCAAATAAATATATGACATATAAATTATACACAGTTGTAACTAACAAAATAAATTTGACAAATGCAAAATTTATATATTTTTATTAGTGGTCTCAAGGTTTTAGACTCTACATAGCAGCTGTTTTATCTTGTAGTGCCTTGAGTGTAAAAATTAACTAATCCACATATATAGCAGCTCTTGAAGGTCATGCAAAAGTTTATCCTTCTTACTTTTAACCACCCACAAGCTGCCTGTCAGTCAATGCGCTGCTACCTATTCGACCATGTATTGCTGCTTTGCTGCTGTATGGCTAAATAACACACATTTACATTTTTATTAGTATAGATCTATCATCCAAGCCTCTGTAACAAACTGTGCCTCTTAAACAGGGCCTCACAGAGATGAAGTCATTAGCCATAGGTCTGAATTACAAACTATTGTGGCGCTGTATGATAAACGATTTCCATTAACTTCTTAAAGGGATAGTTCCCCCAAAATGAAAATTCTGTCAACTATTACTCACCCTTCTTTGTTGATTATTTTTTTCATATGTCAAACGAATGATCATGTTGTTCTTTTCTGTACAATGAAAATTAAAGGTCACTGCAAAAAATGACAAAGCTCCAAAAAAGCTGGTGCATATGTTGCACAATTTGACTTCTTCTATAGTACGTTTGTCATTTTTGACACCTTTTACTTTGTTGTATGGAAAACAGATGCATGTGTGCTCTGCTAAATTTCCATGGCCTGAGGATAAGTAAATGATGACTATATTTTAATTTTTGGATAAACTATTCTTTCATGGTGTTTCATAAATCAACAGATCCGCTAAAGATTGAAAGCGACAAAAGAGGACGGGTTTGATTTGGGAAAACATTCACTGTACACTAACTGATGAATTTCTGTATTAGCAGCTGTTTCAGAGTCTTCCATTTACCTAGATATGGCAGACTGAAACTGAATCAGGTTGTGAATTAAACCAAAACTTATGCATGTTATTTGAGACTGATCAGCTTAAAAACTCTTTACAGTTCTTTTAGTTGACTCACAAATTGTGTATGAAGATTTAAATCTGTTTGACTTGTGTGCATAATGGACAAGTCTTGCGTGATAGATTCAAAAAGTTGGAATGCCTGAGATAAATATAATAGATGTTATATTAAATCTGGAACTAATTTGTTAGAAACCCAAGAGCACTTAAATAAGGCTGTTAAGGCACTGTGTTTTGAATGTGACAGCTTGGTAGTGGTTTCGTGGAATAATTAAGTCTGGATTTCCCATGGCATTAACCACCATATTAGTCTGCAATTATACTCAAAAAGGGGCAAGTCAGTCATACTCAAGATATACGTTCATCAGTGGCAACCTATAGGTTTTGAATAAATGAAATGAGGCAGATAAATATCACCCCTGTTGGCTCTGAAAGCTAAGATGAGCCTGTCATGTTCCTCGCCCTGCAATCAAGGAAGAAAATGGAATTTTGATGTACAGCAAAATGGAAAAAAAGACAGTCAGGGTATAGTTGTGTGAAAAGATGGCAGCTAAATTAAGAAAAAAAAATCTGCTTCTGTGTTATTAGAGTTGGTTCGCTGGTAACCAGGTCACGTTCATGAGGCAGCAGGGAGGTTTTCTTCACCTCAGCTGAAATGGATAATGCTGAAGCTCTGCTTTGTTCTCAGTGAACAGATGATGGAGTAGAAGATAAAGGAAAGTAGAATAAGGGCATTGGTGCTTGTATGTGTGTTTTATGGCGAGGTTGAAAGAGATTTTAAAAAAGAGAGTTTGAAAGAAAAAATATAAAAATTCATAGGAGCATCTACAGCCCTTCAAGAAATTTAACACAACATCGCTGGTCCTTTCACGTGTCATACATTATTAATCGGATGTTGTGTTTTTTCCATGTTTAGTATGAAGAAGTACTGTAACTGAAGAGGGCTGCTTTTAATTAAAACGGTATCCAATTAAATACATCATACACTCATAAATTAAACTAATTGATTGCAAATAATCGTATACAGTATGTCAATATTTGAAGAAAAAAAAGCCCTGGTATTAAGATTATTTAAACATATAATATTATGTTCAGCAAGTAACAGCTTAATAGAGCTAACTTTTGAATTTTTTAAATGTCTGTTTATTTTTCTTGCACATTATTTTTAAATAATTAATTGTACTAAATTAAAGTGTTTATCTGACATTATTACATTAATTTACTCTGAAAGCAAAAGATTCCCTCACAGATTTTGCAATGTGGTCAAGCAAGTTTGCCCCACTGACTTACAGAAAACCACTTTGTTTGAAATGGAGCCGTACCTGTTATGGCATGTAATAGATTATGAAATCTGCAGTCGATTGCCACTTTTTTGCCACTTTGTTCTTGCCAGGTGTGTTCCAATACAGTTGCTAAGCTGCGATCGGATATTTTGCATTTTGTTTTATGCTTAAAGTGCTGCATAAACCATGCCTCTTATACATTGCTACACTTTTGACAGTGGGCAATGAACTTGAGATTCACTGATATGATGGCACCGTAATTATAGGGGTGTGCAAAAAAATAATATCTCTATATTTTCTGGAATTTTGTCAATAAGGATAATTAGTGTTCTAAGTGGAGAAGGATCTATTTTTAAGTTTTACCTTTATGAGACAATTTTTCAAACCTTATTATGTGTATGCACAATATTTTGTGTCAAATTCTTAAACTGCAGGTTAACCTGTAGTTTCAAATGCATAAATATTGTTTTAATGTTGAACATTGAATGCTAAAATCTGAAATGAGTTGGGGACAAAAAAAGGAAAATATACTTTACAAATCACTGCATGAGTGAGTCACTGAGTCATTCACTCAACCGATTCGTTCAAATACTGTAGCTAATTGATTCAGAAACAAAGCAGTCTTTTGCTGCTCAGAGATTCAAAACAAATCTACTATCTTTATCAAAAAAAACAACAGACAAGATCTATTGCGTCTAAAATGTAAGTCACTTAATATTAACTTTGTTAATTTTAATAGACCAAACAATGCCGTAAAAGTTTGATCCCTGTGCTTGCTCCATTTTGTATGGTTTCTGCTATATATTTGATAATGTCAAATCACATATGGACACCTTCTACAATATGATCATATATGATATCTAAATGACACACCCCTACTTAAGTCAGTTGTTTTGTTTTTGTTTGTCTTCAAATTATTCTAACGTTATTTGGATTCTAATTGTCCTCCTAAGACCTCCTTTTTTTAGTGTGACAGTTTTGAGTTTTCAAAGTTATAGACATAAAAAAAACTGCAAAAATAGATACAGCATAAGTAGGTTAAGATATCATAAGACATCCTGTTGTTTCCTAGGACCACTCAGACAATCCTCTGGGAGCTGCTGTGACCTTGGCTCATGAGTTGGGCCATAACTTTGGAATGAACCACGACACACCAGAGCGAGGATGTGGCTGTAGGATGACTGTAGATCGAGGTGGCTGCATCATGACCCCTTCTACAGGGTGAGTATGTGCAATAGAAATGTATGGATAACCACTTGGCAAATCACAAACCTCTGCCAGTAAATAGGAGTGTTTAAACAAATCATAATCTACAGTAACTGGTCTTTGAAAACCTCCTATTGTACTCATGAGCGGAGTACCCTGTCTGGATTTGATTTATTATTGCACTGCAGACGTATCACTCTATGGCTTAATTAGTCTCCAACGAGCCCTATTATCTGGGGAACGGACAAATCAAGCTCTCATCATTCATGTACACAAGAGAATAATCAGCCGTTTACCTGCATCTTATTGACCAGGGGTTAATTAGCCGTCTCTCAGTGATGAATTTCTACTACATAGTCATACGTCACTACTGATGCGAGTCTCGGATTGAAACTCAAAAGCTTGCTTGACGGAAGGCTTGCTTGTTCCACTTAGAAATTTGGATTTCAGACATTTAGCCATCACCTGGCTTCTCGTGATAATGTGTTTTTGGGTAATATTTTTCGGCATGCAGCTGGTCTCGTACATGGGTAAACACCAGGTTGATAAGGTGAGGCTGGCTCATAATGGGAAATTTCCTCTCCTTACACTTTGGCCAGTTTGCCTTATCAGACGATGAGCCACCTGGGATGGGTTCTTTAGATGTGTCGGTGGAGTAGGAGAATTGAGTGTGAATCTGCTGTCTTTTGCTTGCTTGGTTCTGTGTGGCCAATGGCAGGCACAAAACTGATTGGCGGATGGTTTTACGAGATTGCACAGTTGCAAACCTTTTACTAGTCCATTACACTTTTCATTTCGTCCGTTCATTAAGAGCCCAAAATAATAAAATTTTTCACTAAGAAATATAATAGTTAAACATTTGCTATTTATATTTTTTATGCAAAACAGTATGCAATATACAACTTATCTACCAAATGCTAACCAGCTAAATGTTTTGGGGTCTTTTTCATTTATTTGATCAAATTTGATCAGGTTGTGTGTTGTAATATTGTCAAATTTGATTACAGTTTCAAATAACTGTTTTCTATTTTTAAATTGTATGTATTCCCATCATGTAAAGCTAAAATTTAGCCATCACTTTCCATTTTCAGTGTCAAATGATATTTATGTAGAAACCACGGTGCTCATGATAGGTTGATGAGTAGAAAGTTCAAAAGAACTGCATTTATTCAAATATTATATTCAAATATTTTTTGTAGCATTTCAAATGTCTTTTACTGCAGCTTTTGGTCAATGTAATGTTACCTTGTTGAATAAAAACAGTAGCATGTGGAGATTTTCTCATTTTTGTTAGGTATGAGTTATAAAGGCAATTCAGTTTAAATACAAATCAAATTTGATATAAAAAAAAATAGTGTAGCCTTAAAATGCAGCATTCTTGGTAGCAAGACGAAAACAGATCTACTATATGCAATTACCTTCTAGTGCTCTTGAGATATTCCAGAATCAGAATAGTGGCACTTGTGCCTTCAATCTAAAGAAAGGCTGAGGTTTACAGTTTCACTCGTATCGCACAAGTCACTCACCAGAAATCATCAATCCACTTTCAGCTGTGACCGGTTTGCAATCTCTCTGCTGTGGCTGTCTTATCTTATAGTGGGGATATTTTTGTTGGACCGCTGCTCGACCCTGGATGACGGCCATAATAAACAGCAGGACTGTATTCTCCCGTTATTTGCTCAGATGACAACAAGACAACATGCTGGGAAGAAATCTCTCTGGGCTTTTTAAAGCTACCTTAGGGGAAAAGTCAGGAGAGCTGTTTTGTCATCTGTATTTTAGCCACAGGTACCGTGGGGAAGGTGACATCATTTTTACTTTTTTCTTTAAAGATTCATAGCTCTAAATTCTCCAGAAGCGTAATGGATGAATACTTAAAAGGACGTGGTGCTTCTGTAAAAAGAAGGTGCTTTTAAAAGAATGCTGGAGTGCTAAAGCTTGTCCCCACTTTTCAAAATAGCTCCTCACACATTCTTCATGCGGCGTCATTGAGGGGTTTTAAGGTCACAGTTTAGCCTAATTTTGGTATCTGCTTCTAAAAGGGTTAATGTAGGGTTTGTCAAAGCATTTGTTTTGCATTGTTTTAGGGGCAGTGCAGATGAGTTTGTTGTATCAGAAAAGCTGTGTACTGTTGCAGAGTCAGGAAAATCCTGGCCTGTTTTTCTGTTCCCATGGGAGAATCGCAGACTTCCTTAGTTTATTCAACCCTAAAGGCCAAAACTCACGGACACACGCGGCCTCAAAGTAACAAAAACAGATCTACTACATGCAAATATACTATAAACCCATGCATAGACGAAAAAAACACTTTCTTAATCAATGTTTTGGTATTGTTTTAAGAATTTTAAGATTTGAATGCTACACACTAAATAAATTGATGTTTTTCAGAGAATATACACTACCATTAAGGAAATTTGGTGTACGTAAGATGTTTTGTTTTTGTTAAGGAAATTAATACTTTTATTCAGCAAGGATGAATTTAATTCATAAAAAAGTAAACGTCAAAGAAATCGTTGAGCAAATAAGTTAAAATAAATGCATTTTATAAGAAAATAGCGAAAGTGTTTTGTGACCTTGCATGCATGTCAACCTGTTGTTGGAGACTCCCATAACCCAAATATGAACCCTTCATTACTCACAACAGGGACACTTAGAGGATAAAATAATTGTACTGGAAAATTTGAGCTAAATACAGATAAAGACTCATTATTTGCAGATAAAATTATACACAAACAGATGCAGATATAAAAAACATTCTTATTTTTTTCATTTTCACCATGTGTTTGATTCTTTGTTTCCATGCTGTTTTAACTACCTAAATAAACCTCCTGTAAGTTGGCTCTAACAAAGCACACAATCTGGCTCTGATTTATTCAGTTCCTCAAAACTCTTTTCCTGCTGTTGCTGGATGTGCTGCGCTGTTCTTACTCTGCAAGGATCTATTTTAAAGTTCAAACATGAGAAATTCATGATCTTGCACGCAGTGTTTTTTTCTCTTTTTGACAGCTGCTGTGAGCTTTCAGCCCCAGTATCCTATCTGCAGCATCGAACAAACAGTACCATACAGTGTGAGAGATTCAGAGCTGGAAACTCAGCAGAATTGCAAAAACAATTGCAAATGAGAATGAATGAGAGGGATTGACAGACAGGACGAAAAGACAAAACAAAGAATGATGCAGAGACAAAAATAGAAATTAAGAGAGCAGGCTAAAGAACTATCATAACTTGAGCATAAACAGGAAATTATTGTCTGCTTCTTAAGGTTTTCAGCCAATACAATAGCCAACATTTGCGCCAAACAACAGCTTGAAGAAGCAAAAATGCACTTGTTTGAAAAGAAATGTAGGAAATTGCATTGCTATGCATGGCCCCCTTAAGAAGAAGTCTAAATGAAAAAGTGAATCTGTTTTAAGTATAAATCCAATTTTAAAACCAAAATATTCAGTGTGGATTCTATGGAAGCCCGTTTCTGCCAAAAAAAAAAAAGGTTATTGACACTTTTTATTTCACAATTCTTACTTTCTGACTTCAATTTGGAGATTTAAAGTCAGAATTGCGAGATATAAAGTCAGAATTATGAGATATAAAGTCAGATTTGGGAGTTATAATTCAGAATTACGAGATATAAAGTCAGAATTGAGAGATATGTTAGAATTGCGATATAATGTCAGAATTGTGAGAAATAAAGTCAGAATTGTGAGAAATAAAGTCAGAATTGTGAGTTATAAAGTCAGAATTGTGAGATATAAAGTCAGAATTGTGAGAAATAAAGTCAGAATAGAGAGATATAAAGTCAGAATTGTGAGATATAAAGTCAGAATTGTGAGATATTAAGTCAGAATTGTGAGAAATAAAGTCCGAATTGCGAAAAATAAAGTCAGAATAGAGATATAAAGTCAGAATAGAGAAATAAAGTCAGAATTGTGAGATATAATGTCAGAATTGTGAGATATGCAGTCAGAATTTTAAGATACAGTATAAGCTTTCAATTGGGAGTTCTAATTCAGAATTGAGAGTTATAATGTCAGAATTGTGAGATATAAAGTTATAAACTTGCAATTCTGAGAACATATCAGTCTTTTTTCCACTCAAAATTGACTTTTTAAACTCACAACTGCGAGTTTATATCTCAGAATTCTCTGAAAAAAAGTCAGAATTGTGACTTTATATTTCATTCCAATTTATTTATAAAACACTTTACAGCCACCCATCAGTTGACCAAAGTGCTGAATATTACACAATTGTGAATTATAAAGTCAGAATTATGAGATATAAAGTCGCAACTTTATAACTAGCAATTGCAGAATGGAAATGCAAAACTTGAAATTGCTGACCGATGCAACCAAGGGATGCAACCAAGATGGCCGCAAGGTGGACTAACTTACTGTTGAAAGGCACCAAAGTACAAGCACAGCACATATCTTAGCTGGAGGTGTAAGGCTCTCAGCAGGAGGTTAAACGTTGTGATTTCACTTCTTACCTCACACAATCTCTGCCTGTATCTTGACTACAAAGCAGATGAGGAAAGAACGTTTGCCAATAATATTAAGCATGTCAGATGGCCTTTTTGGAAAGAGCACATCAGATGCTATCACTTAATGGGTATCGCTTTCACCTTTTATTGAGGCGGCCACACACTGAATCCCAAACAGCGGGGTTATCTTCTAAACGACAGACAGCACAATAGAGCCAGACTTCGAATCAGTTTGCGTCGCCGGAGGAGGCTGATTAAACAGACGTTAATTTCCTCATTCCGCACCTATTGCTGATAGAATAACAGCTCTAATAGGTCACAGTCAGAATGGCGGTTTGAAAAAGTCTAGATGCAAATGACGTTGAATTTCTTTTTTTCTACCACTTAGAAACTGTCTCGGCAGGTTAATGCAGATGATTGTGGACACACACACACAAACAGTGAAAATGTTTAAATTATAATGTCATTTACAAGTAATGGATTCAGTGAAGGCTCTTAGGGAAAAAAGTGCCTGTGGTGACATTTTTGCAAAATATGTTGCTTCTTACATGTTTCACAACGCTTTCAAAGTGAATTGTCCAGTAAGTGTCATTTTATCCTAAACAGATAAAAATTAATCTGCCAAATCTTTTGCTACTTTAGTTGTTTGCATATTGCGACTGATAGTGTTGACAAAAGCTAACATCACATAAAAATCTGACTGTAAAAAAAAACATGGGTGTAGTGCCTCTAGTGGCCACTGGCCAGTCGATGAATCGCAGTTTTAGTCACATGCTGGTTTCACGAGAAATAGGAGGAGGTTGCCCCTTTGTTAAAAATGCTCCTACTGAAGCAACCATGCCATTTTAGTTTGGTTCTTTAAACTGTTTTTTCTTTGTTTTGTGGGATGTTGTACCTACAGAGCATATTTATTATGTCAGAAAAGCCATATGTCCAGTAATGAGCTGGTTATGTGATGCAAATGTAAAAATGCTTTAGATTACAAATCACGCACTATGCTAAAAGAAAAGGAAAGGACGTGACATGGCCAGGTATGGTTTCCCATACCAGGAATTTGTGCTCTGTATTTAACCCATCCAAGTGCGCACACACACAGCAGTGCGAAGTGAACAACCACATACATCGTGAACACACACCCAGAGCAGTGAGCAGCCATTGCTGCGGCGCCCGGGAAGCAGTTGGGCCTTGCTCAAGGGTCTCACCTCAGTCGTGGTACTGAAAGTGGAGAGAGAGCTGGGGCCTGATGTATAAACGCTGCGTATGCACAAAAACTGTGCGTACGCCAGATTTCACGCTCACGTTCGGATTTATAAACAATGAAATGAACGTGAGAATGTGC
>JAUCMT010000036.1:12576604-12596093 GCA_032357475.1 Enteromius thamalakanensis
TTTGTTATTAAAATTCCTGTTTTTTAAAGTTTACAGATAGATGGCTAATGTGTGTGCCATTTATATGTTCAGTACTCATGTCAACTGTTGAATAAGCACTTCTGGCACTTTTTTTTGAGCCTCTTAATTAGTTTTGTTTTTTATGTAAATGATTCAATAAATACCGTATCGTGGCATTCATACCGAGGTATTACCGTACTGTATATATTTATTTTAGTGCTGTCAAACGATTAATCATATTAATGTATGTATATAGTGACACAAATATATGTGTAAAATATTGGGGGGGGAAATGCATTCATATAAATTATATGAATATATAGTTAATATATCAATGTAACATATG
Organism: Enteromius thamalakanensis; assembly: GCA_032357475.1. Classification (NCBI taxonomy): domain Eukaryota; kingdom Metazoa; phylum Chordata; class Actinopteri; order Cypriniformes; family Cyprinidae; genus Enteromius; species Enteromius thamalakanensis. The sequence goes on from JAUCMT010000036.1 coordinate 12,576,951, forward strand.
TCTTTATAAATATATAATAAATGTACACTACACATTATGTAAACAAAAACTTATTTTGGATGTGATTAATTGCAATGAATCATTTAACAACAGTAATAATATTTATATATTGCAGAGAACAAGGGACTCGGAGGCAGAAGGCTCAATGATAATGTGAACATTTATTCAAAACCAAATACAATAAAGCTAACGAAAACACGAAACCAACGCAGACTGACCAACATGCAAATACGAAATGTTATCAATTTACAAAGGGCTTAACACAAGACACAGTTTCAATAACCTATACAATTAAAGATGAAACGAAACACCTGGACAACTACAGAGCTGGCAGAAAGTAAGCAATAATGACAGGGCGGGGTTACAAATGATCAGACACGTGAACAAACAAAAAGTACATGGACAATGAAACAATGAAAACCTTACCTGACGGCGTGACAGTGTGTGTGTGCTTGTGCGTGTGTAATATTTAAAATAGTTATCCATTTTGGAATTCAGCTAAGCATTACATTTAATAATAAGAATGCACAATTAAATATCCATTGTCAATATGATAAACATACAAAACACTGAACATTATTGGATCAACTTAAAAACAAGTAGAATGCGGAGTCAATGCTTTATCATATAGCTCCTAATTAGTATACAATGTGAGTTCTGACATCATGTAAAAAATCTGAATGACATATTCCTTTATTATGAATTGGCATCAGCATTGTTAGCCTGTAAACACAAAGATTATTGCAAAAATGCTTGTGGGTCAGGAGTTTTTTCCTGATTGATGTCTTGCTCATCATACATCTTTTCCAAGTGTCTCATGCATGTCTCTGCATTCTAAAAATGGCTTAAAGTTAAAATAAGTTAAGACCCGTCTTGAGACCTTTTTTTCTCATTCCAAGTTTTATAATGCAAAAACGCATGCTGTGTAAATGACCCCTAAGACTGCAACTTCATTGGTTGAAAGCGACTGACAGATGCAGAAACCAAGTGAAGGGAGATAAGGAGACATTAGCAAGGACGTTACACTTTCCATCGCTGCACACAGCACATAAATTTCTTATATGAAGTTTCCAGTTGAAGATAAAAGAAGACAAAAAATATTAGAGTGGGGTAGACAGAGCGGGCGGAGGAGTGAAAGTGATACGGATGAGAATGAGATTGGACGGGTGCAAGAGAGCTTTCCTGTGAGATGGGATGAGAGACATCCGTGTGTGAAGGTATGTGGTTTAGACGATAAGTGCTGCTAGGGGACGTTGGCAGGATACGCTATCAGACAGCATGAAGAAGAACATCTGTTGCTTTGAATCTCAGCTCGACTTCACGGCACTGCAGTTAACTAACTGTGGTTACATCCAGCACAGTATGAAAGGATCACCTCAACGAGACATTTATCTAGCTATGAAAAGTAAAAGATGGGTATTTGGATTATAACACATACAATAACATGTATTCTAAAATAACAAACACAAAGGTTAATCCATGAGATGAGGTTTACTGGATTCTCTTTAAAAAGGTCTAAAGGTAGAATAATAGTATTAAGGTTGAAATTTTGAGGCTGTTTGGCTTATTCCCGCGTAAGCTATACATGGTACTCCAAGGAAAAAATATATATATATCTTAAATATACAAGCATCTGTGACATGCTGTTGTAAAAGTTAACATTTTTTGCACTCACAATATAAGGCAAGACATTATACTTGAATAAAACGAACTTGCTAGCATTAATAAAATCATTTACGAACCTTGTCTGTGCAGTTCTATCCGATGTAACTGTCTGTAAAGGCTTTATTATAAAGCTCATAAACTTGTTAAATATCACAGTATGTGAAAAATAAAATAACTAAATAAAATTCTTGCTCCATATGCTTTATTACTGTACTTTCCTACAGAAGTTGCATATGGATCATGCCACAGATTATATTGAACAGAATACGAATAAACCTTATATATAAAACTTAACACGTTTTTTGAAAAACGTGTTAATTAAAATGTTTAAAATATTTCATTTTAATTAAAAAAGCCTTTCAGAGCTCACATACTGTTGCTGTGCCACAATACAATACATATGACTGATACGCCAAAGCTTGCTTGGTTTATATAATGACCTCATTGAAAGCATTCACATTAAAACCTGTTCACATATGAAATCACCGCGGATTGTTTAGTGCTCTCTGAGTGCCCTTTTCTACTTGACTGAGTTCACATTTACTCGGGGAGCCATGAAACACTTTCACCTCTTACGGTGTTCTCACAAATTGGCCTCATGGCTCGACACACCGGCGTGCGCTCATGATTAAAAGGTCTTGTATTGCCGTAATGACATTGCTTTCTCTAGGATGAGGATTTTGCAGGAACAAATTACTTAGGTATAATGGTTAGAAACAGAAAGGGGAAAAAAAAATGTTGTTTCAGAAAGACACAGAAATGGATGATTTTGTTGTCTTAGCACTTTGGATTAGTCAGTTTCTCCATTGTTTTCCACAAAACAAGCTGAACAGCTGTGAAAAGGTAACAGCTGTATGTTATGACCTCATCCTCTGAGTAAATTGGTAACACACGGTGACCTCTTGACTCAACATGGGGTGTATTGGGTGATGGGGATGGGAGTGCCGCATGTTTTGTTTTGTTATTCTGCATCGTTAAGACCATGAGGGTTTACCAGGAGGAGAGATGTAAGCACAGCTCCATCTAGTGGTACTAGGATGTTGTCACTATTTACACACTTAAAAAAATTAATCTATGATAGTGGTTCTCAATTCTTTTGACTCAAACTGTTGATGAAGATATCACTGTATATATTAAATTAATTAACCAATATTTATGTTGTGATTCCAAAGGCTTTACATTTCAACTCTAAATGTGATCTTAATATTTTGCACCCTCAGATTCCAGATTTCAAATAGTTGTATCTCAGCCAAATATTGTCAGAAACTAATAAACTATACATCAATGTACAGCTTGTTCATATGATGTATTAATTTACCCATATCAATGGTTTTGTGGTCCAGGATCACACATAATATATTTTAAAACCTATTCAGTTTATTAGTACTATTGCAGAAATATTTTCTCCTCTTTGCTTGTTTCATTTATGTATCATCGATATTATGATTGAAGTATGCATCACATACATTTTTTATGTTTGTGTAATTTAAATAGATATTATTGAGATACAGTTTAATTGCTATAATATATAATTCATAATTTAAATATTTACTATTTTTACTAAATATTAGCAATAATTGTTCTATTGAGCTAGAAATTAATGTGACCCCCTTGAAAATCTTATGTCTTGCTATCTAAAGGACCACGACAAGCCCAGTCCCCCGCAGAAACCACTTCCCGCAGACCCCTTAATCAGAGGCCACGGGGTGGGTCGAAGCACATCCGTGGTGGGAGTTAGGATACCTGGACCTCTAGCTATCCCAATTCCAACAGTACCACGACCGCCCCCTGCCATACCACTGCCAAACAGGTCAGTCCCACTGTGATACAGCTGACAAAATCACATATTTATGGAAAAAACTAACTGCTTTTTATTTTCTATTGTAGACCTCTTCCCAGATTACCACAGCCCTTTTATGATCACTGACATATGGACACCACAGAACTGGTTGAATTTCACCAGCATCTGAACACACTTGTTTGCACTATAAAAACTCTGTTGGACCAAGTGACCACCCCTGCAGAATCTCCACGGAGGGTCTCACAGAGAAGAGGGCTGACCGGACACCTTGGTGCTGCGCCTCCTCAGAAAAGGTGTTAGTTTGTCCTCGCTCAGGTACTGCAGAACTATTTAAGATGTATATTTATTGTGAGGAGGAAACTACGTGCTGTGCTTGACACTTTTTTTACTGTATGACAATTTTATGTTTGTTTTTACATGTTGAGAAAAATGCTGATTGAACACAAGCCGCCCCAATCATGTTTTCCCTTTTTTATTTTTTTTTTACATTTATCTTATGGTAAGACTTACAGTAGTGTTGTGAACTTCAAAAAGACCTGTTTTTAAAATGACGCAGCATGTCTGGGATACTGGATTACAAGCAACTTTAAATCTGAATGACAAAACAAGGAGCGTTGGAATCAGTGCCACACACAGTGCATAATAACCTAAACAATTACTTGAATGAGGCATGGTGACGATTGATGTTATAGAGGAAGTCATCTTTAAGAATTGGCAAACCCAACTTTACGTGAACTACAGTACCTTAAAATAGCATGCGCTTGAGCAAATGCAGTGCTACAGTATCTGCCAAAGCAAGAATTGCTACTACTATTGCTACAACTTTAGTTCTAAGGATGTATCTTTGTTTGTAATGATACCTCAAACCATGTGACTTCTTGAGGAGAGATGTGCTGGACAATTAAGAGAGAGCAAATATGCATAGCGATGGCATGTCATCTTTATCTACGTAAAATGGAAAACAAAAAAATCAGTCAGTACATATAGTTCAAACACTTGAAAGGTCGTGATGTTCCTTTTTCCAACATGTTTTGAAACATTTAGAGAAATACCAGTGGAAACACAAAATACGTAGTGACACCACAGACCTTAAAATATTGCGGAATAGCAGATCAGCATTCCCACTGAGCCATCAGCATCCAGCAGCTGTCGTGTCTGTGTCATTATGGCCTTGTTGTGCTGTATACGCACGTTCTGTGAAATATCTTCCAATACTTGAGGTTATAGATGTTGATTTTTCTGTACTGTGTTTCTGGTATTATTTTTGAAAGTATACACAAAAGTTTAAGGTCTGTAAAATTTTCTTTCACAGAAATCAATCGTTGATGCATTAAACTGATCAAAAGTGACAGTAAAGATATGTATTACTTATTTGTAAAGATTTGATCTATCTAAATACATACACACACGCACACACACTGAATACTAGAGTAATAATGATGAAAATGCAGCTTTACCTTAAAAAAAAAATTTTTAATAGAAGACTGTTATTTTTAATTGTAATAATATTCCATGGCTCTGCTTTTTTACTGTATTTTTGATCAAATAAATGCAGCTTTATAAAAGACTTTCTGAAAAATCTTACCGACCTCAAGCTTTTGAATTATTTAAGTATAAATAGTGATTTTTCATTACCTTCTCACGAAAGTGTTCAACATGAAGATGATGTGAAGTACAAAGGATGTAGTAAATATCACTGCTGGTGTGTGTGTGTGTGTGTGTCGTCACAACTATGGCATTTTTACACAACAAGTGGTTCCTTCTTGCCCATAACACAGCTCTCTTTATGCACAGCTGGGCTCAATGTTTTTCATAAACTTATGAGATTGTTGTTCTGCTTGGTACTTCACCCTGAGGGGGAAATTACTCTTCGGTTTTTCCACATAATATTCCAGCGTTGTTGATTTGGGAGTACAACAAACCCAGCTGTCACAGTATTTCATTCAAGCCAAGCCTGTGTGTGTTATGTTATGTTCTTGTTTACCTATTCACAACAGTGTATGTACATTTCAACTTTTTATATGCACTCATGTGGACGTGTTACAGTAAATGCTCACTTCTTTTGTTTTTTATCTGTGGTCATAGATGATTGCTCAGTTTTTGCACTGGGTGTTGAATTCATTGTGTAACAATTTTATATCAACAAAGTCCATTTTAATTTTTATGAATTAGGATAATAAAAGGGAAATGTGAATGCCTTGAAAAAATTACTGGAAACTGATAATGTAAGGACTTGAACGAGAACAATAAACGACGATATTGCAATTGTGAATTCAATTTCATTGGATTTTACACTAGGAACATAAAAGTTGTTTTTAATAACTCAAGGCTTTACTGTAATGTGTAAAATATGACACTAAGATAAAGATAATTTCTTGTCTCTATAACAGAATTGTCTCGCTGATGTCAGTCAATTTGAATCTTCCAAGCTTATATTATCCAGCAAGTTTATGATGCTCTGAAACAGAAATTGACTTTTTGTTCCAAGCTAGAAAATATTAATTTGTTCATGTATAGTTTGTCAGATTACCTGTCTCCCAAATGCTTTAGCCATATCCGCTGCACCTGCTCCATACTACATTAGGGTGTAAATATGATTGTTTTTAGTTATCCTGTGGCAAAAAGTTTTATTGCACTACTCGTATTGTTGAATCATTTATGCATTATGAATATCGTAATGATCATAATCTGTTACCTCGTTCTTCATTTGGTGATCTGCCCCGCTGTCAAGCAGAAGTTTCACCAGCTCCACATGGTTATTCAGCACAGCACCCTGAAAAAGTATAACCAAAAACCCCAATGATGTCATCGGTCATGTCCTTGACAATTTTAGTGGCAGTTTTGATGATAAATACCATTAGTGGTGTCTTGCCAGCTTTGTCACGAACGTTTACATCAGCTCCAGCCTGGAGGAGGACAGAGGCGACCGCAGCGTTTCCACTGATGGCTGACACACGCATGAGAGGAGTCCAGAGAGACACTTTATCCATCACATCCACCTGTCAGAGTACAAAAAACATATGCTTTAAACTGACAATGCTGGGTCACAATGGGCCACAAACGGTATATCTAAAAAAATTAAAAAACTGAATATAGAATTATGAAATAGTTCACCCAAAAATAAAAAAAAAATGCTTTAAATTTGTCTTTGTAATAAACAAATCCATCATGAAGATACTTTTAACTTCCAAATGCTTCCAGCTGAAATACCAGTCCTCTATCCATAACATTGTTTTCTCCAGGGAGAAAGTGGTCTTTTCTAAATCGGGAGAGAAATGTGCACACATCAAGCGCTGTTTACAAGCAAAAACTGTTCTAAACAAACATGTTGGTAGATTTTGATATGAAAGGACAACAGAGTACGGCATTTTTCACCGGATGAAGATTATTATGGACAGAAGCGAGAGTTCAAATGCCTTTCTGGCAGATTTGTTTCCTACAAGCATGCAGCTTTTTGCTTCAAAGGACGTTATTTGATGGACTGGAGTTGTGCGGGTTAGTTGTGGATTATTGTGATCTTTTTATCATATGTTTGGACTCTTATTCTAATGGCACCCATTCACTGCAAAGGATCCATAGGTGAGCAAGTGATGTAATGTGATGAAGAAACCAACTCACCTCGGATGGCCTGTGGGTGAGTTAACGTCCTTGCACACCGAGACCAAAATTGCAGGATGCAAAAAAGGAAAAAGTCTAACCTTATTCAAATTTTTTATGACGGACAAAAGTTTTAGGCAGTGTGTAAACACGATTAACACAGCGTGAGGTCATATTTATTTTTTATTGTGCAAAAATTTCAGTATGCAATGAACTTAAATTCTCAGTGAATTGTCATTTTGGGGTGAACTATTTTTGTTTTTGCACACATTAAATGGCTGTACTCGGACCTCACATCCATCCTGGATCATATATGTAATGACAGGCAGGTGTCCTCCATCCACAGCCCAGTGAAGCGGCGTGCAGCCATCCGTGTCTCGGGACTGCCATGTGGAGCCGCAGTTACGCAGATACTTCACTGTGCTCAGGTGACCAGCAAAACAGGCCTGCATTAGACTGATAAAACTCATGCTTAGATGAAAATATATATTAGAAAATATTCATTTTTCTAAAAATTCAACTGCATGGAATGGAGAATCACCAGTCTTTTCCAGTGCTGTCTCTCTTGTTAATATCAGCGCCATGCTTCAATAAAATGTCCACTAATCTACAAAAGAAACCGTAGCTTGCTGTGAATTCATCTCTCTGTCCGCTAGTTTTGTTTTTAAATGAATAAGATGGGAAGCATGTTTACCTGGTGAAACCTTTCTGTGCAGCCACCATGAGAGGGGTTAATACCATTTTGTCATAAACATCCACGTCGACCATTCTAGGAGAGGAATTACATGAGAGGGGCTATGATTAATGTGTGAACTGGCATTTAATGGGATATTTCACATAAAGATTAAAGTCATACAGATTTAGAAAAGCACAAGGGTGATTAAAAATTACAAAATGTAAATTTTCGGGTGAAATATTCATTGAATTAGTACAATGTTAATACTAATGTAGCATATGAAGAAGCATGAAGTGCGGTTGAAGTGTGGGTTGGTATTTGTGGTTTATGGCTACACAAATTTGTTTAATGACATAAACCTGCACAAAGTTTCCTTTAAGGGTAATAGCACATACAGTTGTAAAATCTAAAAAACATTACGCCTATGGAGAGTCCCCATAAACCAAAAATACCAATGTGTCTGTGTGATCCCACCCTGACTGCAGAACTGTGCTCAGCTCGTCCTCATCCTCATCCTCTCTGTTCACAGCCTGGTGGATGTTCTTCCCACTGAAAGGCTCTCCTTCAATACATTAGAAAACAAATACACTGGGTTTAGGGTCAGTTCGATTTTTTTATGCTTTTGAAAGAAGTCTCTTATCCTTAGCGAGGCTGTATTTAATTGATCCAAAATACAGCAAAAACTGTCAAATATAATCACAATTTAAAATAATTATGTTCTATTTTAAAATGTGATGTAGTGATGGCAAAGATTGCTGGAGGTACAGCAAAATATCTCACGGGTGGTGAAGACAGAGACCACGGGGCTGAGGCTGCATTCCCCTGAGGCTCTGGTGACCTTCAGTCTAAAATTATAGGAGGTGCTGGACTCCAAGCCCTCTATAAGATGATGAGTGCTGTACCCTCTGTGATAAACCACCAAAATATTATTACATGGTTTGTTGCTAAAAAGCTGGTTTTTAATATGTTGTAATAATAATAATAATAATTTTCACAATTCACAAAAAGAAAACTGACATGTATGCAGTGCTGTATGTGTGTGTTTTGGGGTCCATTTGCTCCACAGAGAAGCTGGTCCAGCATTTAGGGGGGCCATTTTGAAATGTATTCTCTTTATTCATCCAGCTCAGCTCGATACTGTGGTGAGTGACCTTCCCAATCACAAGAGTAACGTCTAGATATTTTGCTGGAGAAATTGAGAAAATATATGATGTATAATATAACGTATATCATATATTAAAGTTGTTGAAGTTAAAATAATGTGAATTTTTAGCTATATTAAGCTTTGCAGTAATATTCAATGCAGTCATATTACTTTTTTTACATGTGTTTTGACAGAGGTTGAAATATAAGCCAATCTATGGTTAATATGCAGTTATCTGATACAGCAGCATCTGATATGATCTTGCTATTCAGGTGTGGCTTATGGGTAAACTGCAGCCTATTGGTTTCATCTTAATAAAGGTCATGAATATCACATAACAATACACTAGGAATAACTAACCACAAAAGATTGTTCCTGGATTAGTGATTAAATTAATAGTTTACCCATTACTTTTTAATCACTGTGCTGGAGAAAACATTATATTTGTCCTTTTCTCTTAAACAGGTCTGGAAACATAGATTAATAATTTTGTAACATATAACTTGCATTTTATCATTACTAACATATTGTCTGTTTGTTAATAGGCACATATTAATGTCTTTTTGTTTTTTAATCCCTTAATTTTACCCCATACCAAAATTTCACAACTATCTTATTGTTAATATGCAGCAAAATAGTTTATTGAGTATGAGGCAAAAGTCGCAGTTTTTAGTAAATAGTCAGAATTGGTCCTCAAACTAAATAGTGACCAAAATATAAAAAAGGTTTTGGTTTACTGTATTACGTTAATCAAATATAAGCGCGGAATTAAGCAACTTTATATGGTAAGCATGTTAAATACTGTATTCTTAAAACTATGTTGAATAGTGTTGTTTTGAATAAGTTTTTTATTTTTTATAGGAAACATTAAACAGGCCTTAATACAAATCAAATGTGTACCTGGGTTCATCGCTGTCTCAGTCAGTGTCCTTGTAGTGCACTATAGAGAAATCCCCACACAGAAGTTAGTTTGTAGGAGTCTGCTGTGTGTTTGCCTCTCCTCTCCCTCGAGCACATCTGACTGTACTAGCATTACCTTGTTATGGTGACAGCACTGGAGCGGCAGTGCGCGCAATCTTTTTTCTTTTAGTGTTCATATTAGTCTTGCTTTATCATGAGAGCGATGTATTGTTATTGAGAATGAATCCTTGTTTTGCCCTGTAGTCACTTTCATCAGCTTGGGCTCTATTGTGATGGGATTAAATGACCACATGACCGCTCAAAATCTCTGCCGCTGCGCGTCTGAGCGGTGATTCAGTGCGCTAATGACAAGACGTTCGAATCGGTTCTTTCGAACAAATAATTCGAAGAACCGGATCGAAAATGATTAAGGGATTCTTTTACGTCATCACGTGGTCCCTGGCATCATGTTAAATGCTTTAAAGGATTATTAAATAAATTACATTAAATAAATATTTTGTTTACAGATTGTAAAATATTTCAGAACTTGCATGACCAGAAAAACAATGTAGGCTTAGTCTGTCATCATAAAAGGGCCCTGATGTTTTAAGACTATTAGTTTACATGTTTTTTAAGCTCTAGAAAAACTTATAGAAATACTTTAAAAAACGCAATAAATAATTAACATTTACATTCTTAATTTAAAAAGTCATCCATAAAAGTCATATAGTGTTTTTGGTTGAGAACATTTGAATGTAAATTATTAACAAGGCTGTATTATTTATTTATTGTAATTTTATGTGTCCTCACTCAGTTTGGTACAGTTATCATTCAGTTGATTAAACATAGAACCTAAACAGGCTTGAATTTACAACAAACAGTTCTATGAATGAATTTTTATTACTTGGTTAAGCATTTGCCCGTTTTAATAATTTATTAAAATCAACTCAGCATGTCAATTCAGCTGTTAACATTTCAGTTTTTAAAGTAGCTTTAGCTTAATACACTTTAAAAGCTAGCATTTGATGACTCGAGAGCCACCCGATTCAGTTCAATTTGGGAACGACCGGTTGTCGGTTCACTAAAAGATTCGATTAAAAAAACGATTCATTCTCGACTCGGACATCAATAGTGCACTCACTGAGCGGGACAACTGATGACACAAAGGGTCTGTATGTCCTGAGCGCGGGTTCCTAACACTCATCTGAAGGAGGTAACCTGTTTAAGACCATAAATATGTCACATAACTAATAGAGCGTGGTTTGGTCGATTTGTTCAGTTTGATTTATTATTGCAACTGAAGAGAGAAGGCGTGTTAGGGCAACGATGGAGATGGAGCTATCAACAGATGTGAAGAAACTAGATGATACCAGCGAAACTCAAGATATCGATGCGGATGAAGTGTTGGAGTTAAATCAGTTCGACGGGCTCCCTTTTTCTTCAAGATATTACAAACTATTAAGAGAAAGAAAATCTCTGCCGGTGTGGGGAGTGAAATGCGAGTTTATGGACAGTTTGATGAGCAGCCAGATTGTGATAGTTACAGGCACCGCTAAAACAGGACAAAGCTCTCAGGTGAGTTTATATGTTATATCATAACGTTTGTGTGTTTATTATAAAACCAGGACATTCATTTGAAATAAGTAGGCTATATTAATATTTTATTTTGGTGTTTTAAACCTCATTCGATGTTCAGGGTGGATTTTGAACTGAACTTTAGTTACTTTTAGAGTGAATTTATTGAATCTTTAATCATTAATCTTAATATTTTAAGCAAAAGATCACACAGTAAAGGGCAGACTATTCATAAGTTAGTTTGTTTATTGCTAAAAGTAGTACAGCTGTCTTATTTCTGGGTATTTTGTGTCACACAGAGTGTGGTTTTCTGTGTTAATCTTTCTTTAGATCCCTCAGTGGTGTGCAGAGTTTTGCCTGTCTGCGCAGTATCAGAACGGTATGGTAGTGTGCACTCAGATTCATCAGCAGAGCACGGTGGATCTGGCCCTCCGTGTGGCCGACGAGATGGACGTCAACATCGGCAATGAGGTTGGATACAGCATCCCACTTCAGACCTGCTGCTCCCCCGACACTGTACTGAGGTGTGTATACAGTTTGATCCCTAGGCATGTAAAGCCGGCATTATTTGGTCATTTTCCCTGGCCTTTTTTTTATTCATTTCTGCAATCTGCACCTCCCCCCTTCATTACCACCACACGTGCATGTTCTTTTCAGGGGCGCCTGTCCATCTAAACAATATAAAAGCTAACAAAAGGCTGAGGGGGCTCAGTCTGGGGGTCTCCAAGGCAGCTGCCGTGCTTCCGTACTGCCCATATGCTTCATCAGAGCTTTCAGAGCAGCCATAAGTCAGTCTGGCAAACAAAAGAGCCAGAACAGTGATTAGAACAGCTGAGAGGGTCTGACTTAATGAAAACACTGACAATTCCCAGAGTAAATTATCATCCAATCGTGTGCTTGTCTTCACTTAGCATGTTATTTTTGTTTGTGTTAAATCGATGCAGACCTGCAGTGACATCTGTTGCTTTGCAGATACTGCACAGATGACGTGCTGCTCCGGGAAATGATGTCGGACCCCCTCTTAGAGCAGTGTGGCGTGGTGATCATTGATCAGGCCCAGGAACGCACCGTCAGCACAGACCTGCTCCTCGGGCTGCTCAAAGACGTGCTCCTCACGCGGCCAGAGCTCAGGCTGGTCATCCTCACTGCCCCTCACTCCGCTGAGAAACTGCTACGTCACTACGGAAGCGTTCCTCAGATCCGGATGGATGGGCTGCAGCCGTGTGAGGTGGTGTACGGTAGCGGGAGAGGAGGTGTGAAGGATTACCTCTGCTCTGCTCTCAGACTGGCTCTGGAGATACATCAGAATCAAAAGCATGGAGACATTGTGACATTTCTGGCAACTGAACAAGTAAGAGACATTTAAAGGAATAGTTCACTCAAAAAGGGTGTCATCATTTACTCACTCTCGAGTAGTTCCAAACCTGTAGGAATTTCTCTGTTCTGTCAAACACAAAGGAAGATATTTTGAAAAAACTTGGTCACCAGGCTGCTTTGGGTCATTGGCTTTCATAGTTTTTTTTTTATGTACTATGGAAGTCAGTGGTGACCTGCTTTCCTTGTGTGAATCTTGCATAGACCACAAGATTGTCTTATTTCCACGGTAATAGAAAGTTCTCTTTCTCTTCTTCTTATTCAAGGAGATTGAATGTGCCCATGCCATATTGCGGAGAGAGGGTGCCAATTTTGCGCTGTCTCATGGTGAGCTGGTGCCTGTGTCTCTGTGCCCTGAGCAAGGAGACAGTCCTTCAGTGCTCTCTGAAGAGAGCAAGAGTAGGAGAGTCTTCCTCACCTGCAGCCCCAGTGAAGATTTGTTCTGGGCTGTTCACAGCATTCGCTTTGTGATTGATGCTGGAGTGCAAAAAAGATACGTATGTAGTGGTTTTGTTTTTATTTTGAGCTTTACAGATACTAGTCCTCATTGTGAACTCTGTGTTATATACTGTGTACATTTTGATTGGTGGACATGAAACATTGATGTTTTATTGTGACAGGTGTATAATCCTAGAATCAGAGCCAATTCCATTGTCATTCGACAAATCAGCAAGAGCCAAGCTGAGAGCCGCAAACAACTTGCAGGCCCAACAGGTCAGCACTTTGTTTTTTGGAAAATTCTACACACATTAACATTTAAATTAGTTTTTCTTGAAGAAAATTTATATTTTATTTAGCAAAGACATATTAATTGAACTAAGGTGACATTCGTTATATTACAAAAACAAATTCTTTTAAAATAAATTCTGTTCTTTTGAATAAATTTTGTTCTTTAAAAAAAATTTCAGCAACACAACATTTTTTTTTAGAATTAATAATAATTAGAAATGTTTCTTAATGATTTACGATGGATCACATGACACAGAAGAATAGCTAAATTATGCTGAAAATTCAGCTTTTCCATTGCAGGATTAAATCACATTTTATAATATATTAATATACAAAACCAGTCTTTTAAAGTGTAATATTATTTTACAATTTTATTAATTTTACTTAATTTTTTTATTATTATTATTGTTTGAACAAATAAATGCAGTCTGGGTGAACATAAACAAATATAAAAGTTTCTTCAAATTGTTGGCTTGCAGTGAATCTGAACATGCCTAAAATGTTTTATTTCTGCAGGCAAGTGTTTCTGTTTGTATCAAGAGGACACTTCGCTTCCTGTTGAGAGTGTCCCTCATATTCTTGAATCTGACATCACTTCCACTGTGCTCTTCTTGAAGCGCATGGAAATTGCTGGCCTGAGTCACTGCGACTTCATCGATAGACCAGGTGAGATACAATTCTCATATGATTTTATAAAATCTCTCAAAATTTCAATCAGGTCTCTTAAAACACAGCACTATATTATTTTTTGCACCACTAATAAAATCTATGTAGCTACACTGATTCTAAACATTGATAGTACTGTATGCATATTATTTCACATATTGGAGATAATCACATTAAATTATTCTCACACAATTCTGAGCAGTTTGTCTAAGCACAAACAAGTTGTTCACTATCCGCTGTTTACAATAGCCAAGCAAAGCTGGGATCAGCCGGGTTCTCTTGGCTCACCGTATGGGTGCAGATGGGCCTGTCCTGCTCACTGCTGGTATTAAGAGGTGGTGAGCCGTGTGTTAGCTGAGCCGACAGCACTCTGACTGGGTTCATTGTTCCAAAGATAACCTGCTTCCATAACACGCACCAATCAGATGAGCAGCATCATTAGTGGAGCTACGACAACAGTATTTCTCTGAAAACAACATGGTGGGATGAACTAGATGAGCTTGTTTATCTCATGATGCAAAAATGTGAGGCGCTTTTGTTATGCTGCAGATTAGTGAGAGTTTGCTGTCAGACCAACAGCCATTTCTATAGGAAAAAATGCATTGCAGCTCACAGATACTCTGTTGACTTATTCCAATAATACTAGTTGGTGTTTTACTCATTCATGTTTTGTCCTTTTTTTATTGAAATGAACCAGACTGCTACTTTTCTTTTTTTTTTATTACATACTTTTAATGATGTTGATTAACTTCTTTAATTTAGGTCAGCTGAGTATTGTTTGAGTATTATTTATATAATTCTATAGTATTTATCAAGACTTTGAATAAACATTTGTTTTTGTATTTTCAGGTTTTATTACATTTTTTATATTTTTATTTAAGTTTTAGTATAGTATTGCAACTCAAAATTATTTTATTAGTTAATTGTCGAAGCAGTTGACATTCATTTTAATACAGTAGGTTTTAGTTTTAATTAATTAACAATAGCAAAACTGGGTCAGTTTTTTTATTAGCCAACTTAGAAAACTGTTAATCACATTTTAAAACATATGAAATATTTTTTTCACTTTTATGATAGATCCAGAAGGCCTTATGCAAGCGTTAGAGGAACTTGACTATCTTGCTGCTTTGGATGACGACGGAAATCTGTCCGAGATTGGAATTATCATGTCAGAGTTTCCTCTGGAGCCACAGATGGCTAAGACGTTGCTTGCGTCTTGCGAATTTGACTGTGTGTGCGAAGTGCTGACCATCGCTGCAATGTTAACAGGTAATCCTGTCTCAGTACAATCCACTCAACAGCTGTACCACCATGTGTCTGCGTTTCCATTATGTCTGTGCTCCGTTCAGTTATGTGTTGTACTCATGTCAGCTCACAGTTGTTGTACCTTCAACTTAAATATTAAATCTAAAATAAAACACCAAGTTATTATTGTTATTAAAAACATATTTACAAATACATTCATTATTTTTTATAATGCGTTTTCTCTTTTTTATTTAGCTCCGAGCAGTTTCCTTATACCCCCAGTGGAACTGAGACAGAAGGCCTTACTGTGTCATCAGAAGTTCCAGCATACAGATGGAGACCACTTCACCCTTATAAACATCTTTAATGCTTACAAATATGCTAAGGAAGGGCCATGTGAGTGATTTTTGTCCATTAAAGCAATTCCCTGAGGACATTTAAGTCTATAATCCACATGCATATCCATTAAACTCCATTATTCAGAATTAAACAAGACAGTAGCTGACTAACAAAATCTATCAATTATACTATATAAATTGTTGAACTCACATGTGTATTTTTAGACTCTGATGTGGAACGATGGTGTGAAGACCATTTCCTCAGTCTGTCTGCTCTTCAGACAGCGGATGCGATACGCTCTGAGCTAACAGAAATCCTGAAACGGCTTGAGCTGCCAGTGTCTTTACCTGCCTTTGGTTTTAGAAGCAACAGCTTGAACATCAAACATGCCCTACTAGCTGGCTTCTTCATGCAGGTATGGATATATTATATACAAGGTAGAGCACTCTTAAAAATATGATGTAGTCTATTGTTGTGCTTTGTACTCAGGCAACTCCCTAATGTTTCTCTTTAAAACTGAACTAGAAAGAGGATTAAACTCTTTCCAAAGTGCACTGTGTTAATGCACAGCAGTGAGAATGGGTGCACTAATTCTCTATCAAATGATTGCATTGGCGCAGTAACGTCTGTGATGAAGGCAGATTAGTAAACGCACAATGGTTTACAAATTTAGTGTGTCTGAAACCCTGCCTGTGTGCTGTTCTTATGCATTTTCCTTTGTTTAATCTGTTTGGGGTTTTCCAGGTCGCGAGGGACATTGACGGGTCAGGGAATTACTTCATGCTGACCCATAAACATGTGGCTCAGATCCACCCCCTGTCTGGCTACGGAACCGAGATGCACAAGAAGAACTTGCCGGAATGGGTTCTGTACCATGAGCACACGCTGTCAGAGAACAACTGTATCAGAACCGTCTCTCAGATCTCAGCACACGAGTATGTACTGCATCATCTGCTTTGTCTAGAAAACTTAAACAGAATTAACACTCACGATGAAAACATCTCCAGCTGTATTTGTGTCAAAAAGTGACTGCATTATTCTCTGTTCAATCCGCTGGAATAATTCTCAAAGCTTCATACTGACTGAACAGATACAGCACTTAGCAGTAGTTTATCTGCTTGTGATAGAGGAGATCGATCTTGAGATGAAACAATGAGGTGCCGATTTCATATGAATTGCTACAGTTTGATTTGTTTGAGAGCATATTGAACAAAAACGTACTGGTGAGAACTTCAGAAGTGCCTCTGTCACAATGGCTTAGAGACGAGGAGAGAAGGCGAACAGATTCAAATGCAGATTGTTAGACAAAACGGAGTTAGACAGGCAGTGTCGATCATCAGAAAACATCAACATCAGAGGATAAGGCGAGAGAGAAGTCAGTGTCCGTAGCAATGGTCGATCTAATAACAAAGTCCAGGGGGTAAGGCTAAATCTAGAGAACACAACATGCTAGGGTCGACAACGAGGAATCTAAATGAGAACACGGTAAGACAAAGACTAGGAAAACAAGGAATGCTTACAAGGGTAGGAAATCCATAGACAATGATCAGCGATAATACAGAGACAAACTGGGGTTTAAATTCACCTGATAATTTAGACTAAGGGGGGGAGACAGGAATGAAACACTGTAGCGTTTGGTTCAATCAGGCACAAACTATTTGTTAGATTTAACAAGTGTTAACAATCTTTGGTGCTGCTTTCATCAACCCAAGAGGTAACTTGAACTGCAAATACGAGTGCCAAAGACATTACCTTGCCATGACAATGGACTTTCCCTAAATTAATTCACAGGAAAACTTCCATTGAGTGAAGACATATCCTTCAGGTCATTGTTTATATTGTTATTGTCCATTCATATAATTTTGTGTATGGTATATTGTTTTGTGCATGTTTTTGATAGATCATCAGGTTATTCCACCTCATCAGATCAACACGTTGGATTCAAGGATTCGTCTTCAAATGATCTAATTAAGAGAGTATGTTATATGTTAATATCTTTGCAACATTCAGTGTTGTAAGAATCTCCCCAATTTTGTGTGTACCTCCTCCAATCCTGTGCATATGCATGCTCAGAACAAAGAGTCGTAAAAAGTTCCCTCCAAAAGCACCGTGACACCATTGGTCCTTGACCTACAAAAGGTGTGACCTCAGCAGGTTACAAAAGCCTTCACCTTAGAAATCTTCTTTTTTTCTCTCTTTTTTATACCTTCCCAGACGCTGGAACATCACTATCTTGCCGATCTCCTGACCAATCCCCCAGGGCTGATGCAGCGCAGTCTGCAGTCTTGGAGAGACACTGAGATTAGGAATTAACTCTAAGATTTACACTAGGCCTTAGCCTTAAATTTCAGGTAACTCAAGATCCATGGATCGCAACAGTTCTATCTCCCAGCTCCTCTTTGATCTACTTTGGTCTATCACGAGAGTGAGGACATCTTTTGGAATTCATCACTTTTCAAACCAGGAGGACATGATTGCCAATCCAAAACCTTGTAACCATCCAGACTTCGAGACTGCATCAGACTCTCACCAAAGAGGCAATGCAAGTTTCGCACATATAACTAACAAAACAGAGGTTTAATATTAGTTATGCACTGATGGTTTTACAGGTGGTCAACTGACTCTCTTTTCATAACTTCAATTCTAGCTCTATCTTAATGGTTCATCCTTAAGCCTTGCTTTGCACTTTCCCTTTGGTGTAAATGTATTTATACATGTGAGTTAATAAAACTTTTGCACAAATAACATGAGTTTCTGATTCTGCCTTGCAAATAAGTGTCCCTTTATGATCTCGGCCCTAGCTTCATGCTCTAATACAGTGATACTGTAAGAAGGCATATTTCTGTGGCCAAGAAAAATCACTTCTTAATTACACTATGTGTTCGGTGAACGAACAGATTAGTTGATGGTAATTATGCTACAGTACTACTGGCAGCTTATATAAATAATTGCAATTAATCATAATTAATAGTAATTATTTATATACATATCTAGTTCCCTTATTGAGCATAAAATATGTTACAACTAGGGCTGAACGATATATCGTTATCGTATCTATATCTCGATATGAACTATTACTATCGAAAAAAGCAACGATATAGACGATATAGATTTCCCCTCTCCGCGCTCGCCCCACCCTGCATACATTTCTTGCAGTCACACAACGAACATCAGTTTTACGAGTGCCCTTGAATGCACAGCTAAAGACAGCGCGCGCACAACCACAGAAACAGCGGAGAAATTAAAAAGAAAGAAAATGAGTGCGGGAGATAATGGTGGTAATGGTGGTAATGCAGAATCTGACTTGGAGCTAAAACATAAATCATCTTCCATTATTTGGAGATATTTTGGATTTAGACGATGTAAACCAGAGTGACGTGTTGTGCAGGTCGTGCTTAACAAAAATTGCGACCAAGCAAGGTAGCACAACAA
>JAUCMT010000036.1:12596193-12623631 GCA_032357475.1 Enteromius thamalakanensis
TGCTCTGCCATGTTTGTACGTGACCTGTAGATGGTTACAATGACAAAGCAGGTTATACTTTAAAATTACATTTTATGTAACATACATGCATTATACACTTTATACACAATTTATATATACATGCATTTTCAAACCACTTGTCTAATGCAGAACACTTTATTTATTATTTTATTTATTTATGTATGTATTTATTTATTTTTTTTAGGGGCATGTGATGAGTCCTGATGGACCAGACAAACCTGTTAGTGGTCAAATGAAGTCTTATTTACAACTTTTTTCATCTGATACATGGTTCGTCACTGTACTTTCCAGTATTTTCCCTTGCTAGATATGCGAGTTATGTGTTTTTTTTAGCGTTTTTAATCTTCAGAAACCCAAATGTTTGGTATTATCTGTGTTCTCAGTAGATGGAGGTGTAGATGGAGGTGTTTAGGAACACCATTGTCTTAAATGCATCATTACGCATTTATGATTTGTTTTGCAAGCTCTAAGTCATAAAGATCTGCATTGTCATTGTGTGCAGAAGTTACACAACTAACACTTTATGGTGTTCTAAAAATTAAATATAAAGACAGTGTAAGACAAACGTAACCAGTATAGACGGGAGAGATTTATCATAAAAGAATCTGTAATTCCACATGAAATAGCCTCAAAGGCCCATTTCCAAGTGTAGTCACATTCATAGTAACACAATCAATCATTTCTGTGTCTGAGTCATGTTACAAAAATAATATGTTCAGAAATGTGTGATTAGCAAATGAAGCTAATATTATTAACCAGTTTAGGGTTTGAATCTGTATTCTTATGCACAAAAGTTTAAATACTGTATTTAAATGTAAATGAAAAGGTGCAAATGTGCACAGAAAAATATATAATTTTTCTGGTTTATTTTCAAATGAGCTTTATGGGTCAAGAAATATTTATGAGTATGTAAAAAAACAAAGCAGGCTCCACCCCCGTGAAAACAAACAAACAACAACAATAAAAAAAGCCCTTTACAAAACCATAAACAACAGGTGGAAAGGAATGACACCTATAGGAATACGATTTGTTAAAGTGATTCATCACTGTGACAGTTTGTGTTGTTTTAGATTCGAGGGAAAATTAAATGGGAAAGAGTTACTCTGTCAATGTCGCAGACTGCAAACAAGCTGGCTTCAAGTGCCCGGCCACAGGATGTGAGGCCACCTGTATCCTAAAAAACGAACAAAAAAAGAACTAGACGTGATCAACCATAACATGCCAACCTATTTAAAAAACAATGCAATAATAATAATAATAAAAAAAAAACTTTCTTTCTGAGTATTGTCACAAAGCCTTCTGTGTCAAGAGTCAAGAGGCAACTTTAGTGAGAGTCCAAAGCACAGGGAGCATAAGAAACAAGTGCACATATACAGTATTTTTACCCAGCAGTCAGTGCACACTATCTTACTGAAAGTTGCTTTTAGCTGAATTTTTTGCATTAATGGTAATTAAAGCATACAAGATGGGTCTGATACAAAGCTGTTGTGTTGAATTGTATTGCACACAAATGTCAAATATTAAATCCCTTTTATTTATATAGCGCTTTTAACAATACAGATTGTAGCAAAGCACTGAACATTATCAAATAGGAGAACAGAGTGATGAAAATGTATATTAAACTTTTTATTTATCAAATGCAGAGATGGTCTCTGTAAAAAAATGACGAGAATCTCTAGAAATCAGGAGTCCCCAACTAAGCAAGCCAGAGGCAACAGCGGCAAGCAACTAAAACCCCATCCATGATAAAAAACCTTGGGAGAACCAGGCTTAGTTGAGAACAGCTCTTCTCTGGCCTAATGCCCAGCACTTAATTTCCAGTTCAGTTTTAAGCGCATGTCAGATTGTGTAAAGGACTGATAGTGTGTTTGTGTGTGTGTTTGTGTGCACATGGATATGTCCACAGGCAGCTCATATGTGTTCTTGTCTCCGATGAAGATCATCTCTTTGTGCTGGTACATCATCTGATCTGGATACGGACTGGGGAACAGAATAAGAGAGAGACAGACTAATATTAGCATAGATGCCATTCTTTTTACGATGTAACGAGTATGTATCATGTGTTAAGGGGAGTGTCCCCAGTTCCAGGTGATCTAATTAATGCAGCCTAACAATCCTTTAACGGATTTGATTAATAAATGTGTATTAATGTGTTACGTGTAAACCAGAGTAAAGAGATGTGTCTGTAATCTAGATTTAAACTGACAGAGTGTGCCCGCCTCCCGAACAGTGTTAGGGAAAAAGTTCCAGAGTTTGGGTGCTATTATATAAACTATTGTACAAACGCTTGGAATCTGTATGTTCTTGTGCTCACCGATGCTGCGTTTATTTGATTAGAAATAGATTACAGTAAAGACTGTAATAATGTAGCAGTTTAAAATAAGTTTTCTGTTCAAATATAATATAAAATAACAAATATAATGTGATACTATAATAGCTTAGCTACATTGTCTGAATCATAGTCACATGATCCTTTAGAAGTCATTCTAACTAATGCTGATTATGCAAGTCATTTTATATTATTAGCTATTTTGAATGTTACTAAAGTTGTTGGAATTTATTTGAAATATAAATCTTGTAACATGTCTAGTAACTTGATCAATTTAATACATTATTGCTTTCATAGACATACAGTATAACAGTGGCGGCATCCAGTTTAAACTAGACTACGTTGCTGTTCATTTTTTTTTTTTAGAGCTATTTCAAATTAAATACCCTTAAATGTAATCTTTTTTTGGTTCATGCAAAAATATCTATAATTTTATTTATGTATTTTTTGTTTGTTTAATTTAGTTCCCAGATAATATAATAGATAAGATAGATAGATTTATTTTAACATTTTTTACACAAGGTGTGTGCTTAGTGTTTTGTAATGGGCCCAGCTTAGCTTCTGTCAGTTAACAGCAGGCTGATGGCCAAGTCAGGGAGACCAAATCCGCTAGGTAGACTTTGAGTGTGACATACTTCAACCGTCGTAGTGACCTATAAATAACCCAATGTCTCTATTTGAAAAATATAGGCCAAGGTGAACAATGGCAGTGTCTCTTCACAGTAGGAATGAAAGTTAGCCCTGTCAGTCAGCCGTCAGAGCGAGTAAAGGGTGTGTCTGTGCTGAGGACTGAGGTGCGCTGACTCACAGGCGTAAACACTCACAGCTGCGGATTGGGCCAGGATGAGCATATTCTTCCTCCACATGCTGTCTTTGTGAACAAATTCAGCCATTATAGCTCAAAGCAAGGTGTTCAGAGGTAGAATGTCTGGTTTCGAGTAAAGATTTACCACTGACAGGAAGAGAGGAAATGAAAAAAAAACAGAATCCCTTCACAGATTCTCACCACGGGGCTTTCTTTTTCCGGCATTTTACCAACTTGAGTACAAACAACTGCTGAGAGTGGATTAGGACAAGAATGTTAGCAGACAACATAATGGGTTATTTTGTGTGTGTGTTTGTGGAGACACATACAGGAAGAACAGACTATTTAATACCCTTCCTGACCTATATTTTAACATTTTAAGTGTGTCAGACTTCCCACAGGTCGAAAACAAAGTCATTACTTTTTTCTCTTAAAGCTATTGTAGTAGTAGCTATAGTTTGTCACACAAAAGTATCAAGTATTACAACAAATATATAAAACTTTCTGGTTTTATTTAGCTCTGTCTGCTCTAAAAAGCCTTGAGCTTATTTAAAAGCTATAAAAAAGCACTTATCCTCCTTAGATTTATTACTGATTATGTGTAACGACGAATCTGGTACTTGTTTTAGTGCCAAGCTAAAAACATGATGTGACAAAAAAAAAAAAAAAAAAAAAAAGTAGTAGTGTTACACATTTCTACAGAAATGTTCAATTCAGAATTCTAAAGGTTCATGTTTTTCTGTAGACTGAAGTAATGGCTGCTGTAAACAACGAGAGGAGGTTTAGTGAAGGTTGTATGAGGACAGAATTGGTTTGTGGAAAATTGTGGAAGAAAGATGGAGATGTAAAACACAAAGCAGATGGCTCACCGTATTGTTGTGACACTAAACGTTCCTAAGTAAAACCAGATCTCTTATGTTATGGTGAAGCCCATTCACAAAGATTATTATTATTATTATTATTTTTTTTTTTTTGCATTCTGTTTATGTGTGTCTGCAGGAATTCAAAAGTGTAGGATATTTACAAGAACTTAAAAAATCAATAAAATAAATAAGTAAACATATGTAAATATACCGTAAAACTGTATGTATATATGGTAACAAAATACATATAAAAGTATTATTGTAGCATAAATGAAAGAAGAAAATATTGATATAAATAAATAAATATAAAACATAATTATAAGTAGAATAAAAATATTTAAATAAAATAAAATAACTCGCTCTTCTCCCCGGTGAAGAGTGTTTTTTCCCCTAACTGAGGCTGAGGGGGTATTTGAGGTCAATGCTGATTTGAGACACTCTGTATTTAGACCGCCCACTTCCTGTCCACCAGACAGATGGGATATTGGAGCACAGCCTGTTTCTATGACAACTCTTTTGGATACAGCTAGCTGAAAACCACAAGACACACATACATAAAATACAAGGGCCCAAGTGGCTTTTATTTGAGCTTCAGATGTGTATCTGATACAAAAGTCCGACTAACAGTATAGAAGCAAAGGAAAACAATATCTGTGTGTGTAAGAACACTTAAATATGCACATTAAATCCAAATCAGACATTAACAACAAACTACAAACATTCCCATTTTCATAAATAGATCATTTAGAATGATTCATGTAAAAATTTAAAATAGTATAGAAAACTTTCATAGTTATAAAAAAGTCCCATCCCAGTATGTCAATAAATATATACAAAAATGATGCAGAGAGCGTATCAGTTACATTTAGAAAAATCAATCAAAAGCTGTACATTTAATCAAAAACAACATATTTTAGAAAGGGGAATGCATAACCAGAAGTGAAATATGAATTATAGGTTTAGCATGTGTACTGAGGTCGGTACAACCAAAATAACAGTACTTTATGGGGGATTATATAATGGTTACTGCATAACCAAATAAACTAAATCTGACTATTTATTTAATGGTCTTTAAAGATACTAGCACGCACTTCCTGACATAGTAACTTTGATAATCATGAATTACATTAGCACTGATCTCAAATTTAACAAAATCACAGTTCATTTGCTAACAATACAAAATAATGTGCTTATAAATCTGTAGTGTCATTTTGTTCAAATAATAATAATAAAAAGGTTTATACTGATTCTCTATGGATCACATTTTGAAAATGCCTTCTGAAGGATTCATCAGAGGGCCTGTCGTATGGACCGTAATTTGTTCATATAAGGAATGACAGACTTAGGGAAAGTCTAAGGTTGAAAACTGGTCAAATGAAAGTCACATGAGCGCCTTTGACACTGCATATCATAGAGTTGCTGAGCGAGAGATAATATACTGTACTCACTAAATACTGCTCAGGGTTATTAATATCAATACAGCAAAGCAATGATGATTCCCCAAACCTGTTTCACTACGACTTATTCATTCATCCTTTTTTGAGATTAGCATCTCCAGTGCTATGACTTTAAAGAGGAAAACTAGTAGTACATTGTATTTGTGAGCTCTCTTCGGCATCACAAAACAACTGAGAAGGTATAAAAAGACAGCTATCTGCTTATACACAGGTAAAACAGAAAATATGGCTCAAAACCTTCAAGGTTTTTGGCAGAAATACATCAGTAAGAGTGGTTCTATTATTTCACTCTCAATTCACAAAGTACTTAAAGGCTCATATACTGTATTATGCCACCCAAAAACTGTTGGTTAGACTATATTAAAAGATGACAGGAAGTCTCTGAGGGATCTGGTGTATCCTAATAGAGCAGGAAGCCTGGTGTAAACCAGTCTGTAGGATCTTCAGATCTCTGTCAGAGTGAGCTTAAACATTCCTCCCATTTCCTCCATCTGGATCTGGAAGGTGTCTTCGTTGGAGTAGTGCTTGATGATGTTGTCGTCCATGTTTACCAAGATCCTGAAACGAACCAGAGATGGAGGGACACTGTGGTTTAGTTTTACCTCTAAGTGACTGATCAAATGGTTAAATTGGCTCTGTTAATATGGTAATTAAGTAAAATTAAAAAAAAAAAAACACCCATTTAAATTAATTTGCTATACAAATGTAATGTAATAAAACTTAAATTAATTTTAATTTATTTGAATAAAATTATGCAATTTTTTATTTTCTTTATTTCTTTTAATTTAATAATATGTCACTTTCATTAAAATTCATTATTTATAATCCTTAAAAATAGAAAAAAAATCTAAAATAATAAATAATTTGGAAAATAATAAAAAAAACTATAAAAAATGTATAGAAAGAAAAATAAATAGATTCTAGCAAATTAAAAGAAAAAAATGAATTGAACACAAATCATGGTCCTTAAATGTTAAATGACTATTTTAAAAAGAAATCTTACCCTTTCTTGCATTTCTTGCAGACCTTTCCCATCTTCTCAAGAGGAACATCATATTTCTCTGAAATCTGTTGGAGAGCAAATCCATTAGCAGGAAGTTCAGTCTATCAACGTGTAATTCTTAATTACACAGCAGTATTGACAGCAACGTCTTATTTCAGTAACTAGGCACAATAATAATCAAAGTGTGTATGTATTTCTTTGCAAGTACACTTATATAATTAGACTTTTAAAACGGCTGTTACTTAAGACAAGTTTTTACAATAAAGCAAATCCATTTTGAAAATCACAAACGGCTCCCTTCCTTTAAAAGGACAATTCAAAGAAGCTATCTTCAGACATGAATTAAAGTATCTTCTTTAATGTCAGTGACAGAATTTTGAGTCAACTATCAAATTGGGTGAGTAATGCAAGACTATTTACTGATTAAATGGAACATTTGTAGACCTAAGCAAGTTTTTAAGCCAACTAGTATCAAAGTTCATCTTATTTCGGGATACGTGTAGTTCAGTTTAATGTTTTCCCAACCCCCCCTGGCGTTATCCTAACATTCCCTCTTCTCATTCTCATCACTGGCTAAAGTGTTGCAATGCTTTGGTAGCGTTGTGTTATGCACACTACATAAAAACGCACACTCTTTCTTATACCTGTCACAGGAACCTCTCCAGCCCTTGCCAGTTTTTGTGATTATTAGATGGGTGTGTTGAGTGTGCTCTCCTGCAATGTTTTAATGCAGACGGCCTGCTGACAGTCGATCTCCTGCTACGTAACTCAGTGTCCCCATTAAATCACCCAGCTCTAATTTCAGGGACTTTTCTGCACTGGCCACATGTTAGTGCATTTCTCTGGCATCTGAAATTCTCTGGAAGGTTCTCCGCTGCATTAAAAACGTAGCTGTGGGTTTGGATGGGATGTATAATTTTTGGGTGGGAGCTTTCTTGGAAGAAGTATTCATGTGTTATTGTCTGTTTGTGTGGTGCAAGCAATGCATTACTAAATAAAATTATACTGTTATAATGTTTAGAACATTTTCTGTGACTGTGTCCTTAAATAACCCTGAAATAAAGGAAGTGAACCTGAACCAAATATTTTAATTAAGTTAATCGTTTTAGAATTATTCTAATGCTTTAGCATTTTTATGTATTACCATTTTAATAAAATAGGGATAGGGATACCTTTTGACATGCACTATATTGGATTTATTTTTACAAAGCTCATTGCAATGCATTATGGGAATGTTTTTTGGTTGATGATGCACATAAGAAAACAATGCAATACAATCTAAAAAATATTTATAACCTAAATAACCTAATAACCTAAATTAGTAGTTGTATTATTTTAGCATCTTAATTTGACCATTACAGATTATTGTTGTTGTTGTTAAATAAAAATATATTAATAATAAAAGTATTTTTATACTGATGGGAATGCTTTAGGTGGTGCAATTGAGTTGATGTTAGCCTGTTGTTAATCTAATACAATAATAAGTATTAAAACACAATGCACATGCATATTTAAGCAAATACATCTGAATTATTACTATCTTTATTATTATTTTATCATCTTCATTTTATTATAATTACTATTGTTGCAGTTAAATATTAATAAAAAAAAAATACAAAAATTGTATTGGATTTATTTTTTACATTACGCTCATCACAGTGTATTTTGAGAATGGTTTAGTTGATGCAATTGATTTTGATAGTTTGATGTTAGCATGTTACTAATACCATAATTCACGGGAACTGCCGGGAACTAAATAGTAATGATAAGCGAGGTGAGTTTGATGTACTGTCCAAGGAGAAAACTCCTGGCAGGCTGCGTGCTTCCCCTGAGAAACGGAGGAGGAGGAGCAGGGGCGGAGGAGGGATGCTTAGATGGAGATACTAAGAGAAGGGGTTTAGGCTATTTATAGGGAGTGATGAAAGATCTGATTGGATGATTAGATGATTGGTGATGATCATCTGTTGTTACCTGAGCGTGCTCCTCCCGAAATGTGTTCGTAAACATCATTAAGCATAAATACACGAAGCACAATTAAATACTTTAGGACATAAATCAGACCTTTATTTATTTAATTATTTATTTACCTACTTCTACTTTTTTTTTTTTTTTTGTGATCAACATTTTTATTCAAATTTTGTTTCACTTCAGATACTTCTACTTTTTTATAGATACATTTTAATGTCTATTATACTATACTAGATACTCACTGAATGTGTGTTCGCCATTTCCTAACCGTATCTACCTTTTTCTTGACGTAAAACGTGGCGCAGCCACTGGTAAATTCAGTCTAGCTTCCGGTCTCATCCAGCTATTTTTGGCTGTTCAAAACCGTTTGTTTTGAGGCATGATATTGAAAATTGTTATGTTATTTTAATGTGTTATCTTAATTATGAACACACTAGTTTGCAGTACAGATACTGCACGTTGTTTTTCTCCTCGTTATTTACCTATAGCTTCTAACTTACTGGAAGCCTCACCCATAGGCTTACTTCCGCGTTGAAGAAAAAGCTGGATTTGATCAAAAGTGAAGCTTGCCTTAGCAAATGACACTAATAAGGTTGAATGTGGACATTTGAGAAAAAGAGTAGTGAACTCACCGCTTCCACCAGGCCTTTCAGAGTAGGAGTTTTCAGCATAAGAGCATCAAACACTTCCTCTGCCTCCTTGCGCACATACAGCAAAACTGCAAAGGCAGAGAAATGTGGTCAACTATGGTCACTCATGCACAAACAGCAAGCCCAGTTTTCTTAAAACTGAGGTCAGACTTGGAAACCAAAATAAACTAGAAAGTAAAGTCCAAGCCATCTGCCAAGGCTTTCATGCAGCAGATGATTTGATATTCATTTCTAATGCATGCCTTTAATAACCTTGTGGCTCACATGCTGTTCCCTGCACTTGGGGGTTGCTGCTGATATCTATAAACACCAGTGCTGTCCTCTCCTCCCCTTTCACCCAAAAACCCCAGAAGGACTGGGCAGTGTCCCAAACCATTACTGGGAACACGGAGCTACAGCAAGGGAGGTTCAGTGATGTGGACAGTCCGGAGTACACAGATTACACACATTACATCCTATTCCAAAGCCGACGTGTTGCCCTTGGCAGGAGGTTTGGATAAATCCACCCACACATGGCTGACCGTGACTTCTATTGGATAGATAAACAAGCAGAGGATGACCACAGAGAGATGAGGCATCTTGTTGGGAGGGCTAGCAGCCTTCGATGACCAGGAAATTTCCGTTCTTTATTTACTAAATCCCACAGATGTTTGATTCAGCATCCTTTGTTAAAATGATCTAAGCAGCAGTGATTGCCACTGAAATGTTGAGACAGATAAGTCTGTAATTAGGACCTATCTGGGTAAAAACAATAGCTCTGTTCCAAAACCTAGTCAGCTGAATCACTAAGCCACATAGACAACTGCAGCATCCTTACATCATGGAGGCTCATAAATGACTGATCAGGAACACTGGACAGAGTGACTCCGCACATAACATACTGTAAACAGTGCCCCAAACACGCAGGTAATAAAAAAAA
This sequence comes from Enteromius thamalakanensis, assembly GCA_032357475.1. NCBI lineage: Eukaryota > Metazoa > Chordata > Actinopteri > Cypriniformes > Cyprinidae > Enteromius > Enteromius thamalakanensis. Next base: position 12,606,209 of record JAUCMT010000036.1, read on the forward strand.
ACTTAAGTTTGATATGAGCAAGAGCCTACCCAGGCGCATTGAAAATATGTGCATCTATGTACATTTCTGCGAAACTCGAAATATGTACCTATGCGTACGAATTACTGCAGTTTCCAGTTGAAGTGAACACTAGAGGGAGTAAAACTCCTCTTTACATATACAGGGCAACAAGTTTTGAGTAAGAAACCCTAACGTGTGCACAATTATTTGCAGAATATTTTGTTTATTTAAAAGTTTTAACATGCTGCGTGCCCTGAAATCATGTGCTTTTAAACGTTAGGTTTGCGTTCGTTAGTGTGGTTTGGTGCAGGGGGTGTTTTTTTTTTTTACCACAACGATTTGCAAAAATGAATGTTTACTAAATTCACGCACATTTAAATTCTGAACCACTGCAATATAACTGCAGAAATATGTGTATGTGCGGCAATATAAATGAAAACGTGGCCATGTTCGTGTATTGAACGTGCATTTTAGCGCCACTTACTGGACATATTTTAAAACTACAGTGAAATGACTAGTAAGGTACGTAAAAATGGTGTTGCAGACATGTCACTACACGCACCAGCCTGGGTTGGCATTAGAAACCCAAGCTAATTAATATTACAATACACATAAAATTAATGACATGCTCTAGCAAACACTGGTGAAATAATCAAAATAAAGAACAATTTTTAAAATTCTTATTATTAATGTAAATAATAACAATAGCTGTTAACTTAAAAATACATCTTAAAACTAAATCAAATAAAATATCTATTATAGTTTTAATTAAGTTATATTTTATTATTCTTATTATTCTTATTATTATTTTACAATTATTATAAATATACACTTTTTTGAGTAAAGTTTGAAAACAGCATGTTGCTAAGCTAATTAACTCAAATCAGCACAAAATACTGGGTAAAATAACACAAATTAAAAACACTAAAACACTATTTTTATATCATTAATATGAATGTAGATACTAAAATATATATTTAAATATTATTATTATATGTATACAATTACTTTCACAACTTGTTTATTTGTTTACAATTTGTGCAACTGTTTATGGTTTACAATTACTAAATAATATATTATCGTTTACATTACAATAAAAATATATTAAACTATTTTGTTCATTCATTTCAGTACTTCTTACATCATGACAGAACTACTGTAATTATGAGTTTCTGACTTGTAAAAAAGCACTCTTGTAAACAACCTGTGAATTTTGTGTGCTGTGACTTGTATCACGTAACTGCTGTACCACCTGACTGGTGCAAATTGTGTTTGCTGTTGATAGTTGTAGCCACAGGAATGCATAATTCTTAGTTCATGGACATGAACTCCTCCGAGTAGAACGTCATCTCATAATTACAGTACTTACCGCAAGCATACATTTAAAACCAACATTCCTCCCTGAAAGTCTTACATCTTGATTTTTTTTTTTACTGAGCAAACTGCAGTGCATTATGGAGGATATCCATGAAGGATAGATGTGATATTGCTTAGAGTTAGTCAAAAACAACATCTTAGGAGATATCCTTCATAGGCAGCTCACTAAGTTTTCGAACCGAGCAAATGTGTTTTGAATTAGTGATGTTTTTGTGTGTGGTTACTCACAAGCAACCAAATGGCATCACACCATAACAGTGCCTATACTATAGTGCCAACAATACTAAATAAACACAAAAATAAAAAAAAAAATATCTATCACAGAGAAAAAACAAATGACATATAACCCAGTTCCAGTTAAAACACACCTCTTTTGGGCTCATCCACTCTTGCCAGCTTATTGGGAGGGGATCCAAACTCGTCCTCCGTATAAGGTAATCTCTTCATAGCTGAGCTGAACATTAAAAGAAAGAAGAGAGGAGACGATGAGAAAGATGCAGAAGATGAGTTCTGAGAAAACCTCCATCCCTATAGAAAAAGGTGGTGCTAAGTACATCATTACCCAGGAAAACAAACAGTACATTTCCTGGAAACGCTGTACAGGGAGCAATGCTTCAGGCAGAGCTAAAGGCCGTTATGCTCTAATAATGAAGATTTTAAACCCTACCCTGTATTGGAATAAACATTGCTGGCTTACATTATCACAAAGTAGGCAAACGATAAAAACTCACCCCTCCTCTGAGTCCTCCGGAGAGAAAGGCTGTAAAGAGAAAACCACAAAAAAAAATCTAAATAACATTCATTAACAAATACCTTTAATATTTCATAATAATTAGGCATTGTACAACCAGGGGGCATTTTCTAGGCTAAGAGCCCCGTGTATTCTAAAAATGTTGCCCCAAAAATAGTGCCAGTGTTAAAAAATTTTCAGTTTGAAATTAAGTCAACATAAAATGTTGAGTTTGGACCTCTGAAGTCAATTACAGTATTAATAATATCATGCAACACAACTGAAAATTGGTCTTTTCCATCACAGGAATACATTACATTTTAATAGATTGTAAAGAAGAACTCGAAATAATATTTCACAATATTACTGTTTCTAAATTTTATTTTATAAATGCAGCCTTGTTGAGCAGAGACTATAGTGAATACAGGATATTTACATACTTTGCTCACATTTAAAAGTTCATTTTAATTTTACTTGATGTATTTTATTTTTGGAGGAGAATTAAACATTCAGCTGAACTGCTATATTTTGTTTGCCAAAAAAATCTGTTTAAGATGAAACAACAATTTCCAGATCCCCTGCAGGACGACCGCAGACCCCCTGTTGAAGACCCCTGGGTTAAATCATTAACATATGCTAACACGGTTAACCTACTTGGAATGATTAATGATGCGCTTGTAAATTGAGAACAACCTTTTTTTCTTTTTTTGCTCTAGGTCCTGCATACTGCAATGCAAACTCATCACAAAATACCCCCAGAGCATAAATCTGACCATTCAGAACAATAGCAAAATGCACTGTATAGCACTTTAAATCTTTCCACAGCTCTGAACTCACTTTGTTTGTGTGACACTAGAAAAGTATGGCAAAGTTCACTTTTCTTGATTTTGATTTAAGTGAAGAGCAAACAGTCAGAGGGTTTATTTTTGGATCTAGATATACTTTGGGTTTCAATGTCACACAAGAACTGATGATCAAAGGTCATGTTTAAGGACACTGTCTAACATTTGCTCTCCTGTGTGTCATGTGATTTTAGGGGACCAGGTTTTTGAGTCAAAGGTGCATAGCGAAGTTAATGGAAGGATTCTACTAAGAAGCTGAGCTGATTTAAAAATAACATCCAGGTCTAAGACATGTGAGTCAGTGATGGGTACCACTGATGTTTATGACTGGAATGGTACACTGAGCTAAGCTGGTGCGGTAAATTATGCATGTTTTGATTGGTTAAGAAACCGTGCGTGGGTTTAAGAAGTGATCCCTTGCCAAGAATCCTCTGATAACAGCCAATCCCATGCCATAAATGGCAGATTTCATAACCGTGAGAAATGACTGTATCCTTTCCAACTGACTGCATCATTCTGGTCACCGTGACCCAATGACAATCTGCTGTTTCCATGAAATGTTTCAGCAGTCTGCACTTACGCATGCAATAAAGAGCACCGAAATTATGGTGTCAATATGCTTTTACCTACAGCCACTTATGTAAATGATTGTATGGAACATTTCTGCTAGGCACTGGCACATTTTTTAAAGATATTTACTTTTTGCAATAGACCACAAATCATAATCTTAAACATATTTTTAACACTCCCAAGAGCATATATGCATATAATGCATATACTTAATTATACTTAATACTTAATTACTTTCCTTCATTTTATGTAAATAAAAATAAAATCAAATTCATGGAGCTTTGACTAAGTCAATGTTTTTTAAATATGCAAGTAAAAAAAAGAAAAAGTTTCATGCAGATATATAATGTATTATTTTATTAAAAAACTGTAATATATTTTTAGAATTTAGTAATAAATTATTTCATAATTAAATAATAATATATAATTTATCATAATATGTTTATTATAATATATTATGATATTTACATGCAATCTAGAACATGGGCTCTTTGACTGAATGAGCGACTGATAATCTTCCAATAACATTCATTCTGTTCCAAGCCACTGAGTGCATGATTTTACACCATTTGTATTTAATAACCCACCACGTACAAGTTCTTTTAATGGGAAAAGGTGATAAACTGTTCAAACAAAAGCCAGGCTGCTCTATCTTTTTTCCCCATTACTAGCATCTTACATCAGCATTTTCTGATGTCACTCAATTTCTCAGACTGGATAAGATTCTGGATTGCTAATGCAAAAGTTGCAATTTTAGTGCCATGTAGACATAAAACAGAAACTGGAAAGGTGCTGAGGTCAAAATCAACCTAAACTTTATGATTGTGCTCACATTCTGCAAAAATACATTATCGTACATTCGCGTATCTTCTTATCTTATCACCAGTGCACACATACAATGTGACATAACACACGCTGCATAATCTACAAGTCCAGCAGCTGTATACTGTAATAGAGTTTAAGTTTCTTGAGTCTGACAGTGATGGAAATGTTAAAATGCTGCATAATCTTTTTTAAATTTTTTATGTGGCGGATTTATAAAGCTTATAAGCACTTACTGACCCCCAACTGTTGCAAATGCAATAACTTTCAGTGTTTTTCTAATATTTATAATTGTAAAATTGAAAAAGAAAGTGCACACAGTGTACTCACATGACGCTGAAAGGTGGAGAAATGGATGTCGGGGATGAAAAGAACAGGCTGCGTCTCAAACTCCGTCATTGTCTTGAAGATGGTGATGTCGCTGCGCTTGTGCAGAAGGGGAACCTTAACATCTGGCCCAACTGGGAAAAAAGGAGCAAGGACACAGTGAAAAACACCACTTACTCATGCTCTAGTCGCATGTTTGTACCTGCAAATCAATTCAAATCTACACATCGAAGTAAAAACCTGAAGCCGTGCTTACAGTTTCCCAAAGGAGGGTTGACGTCAGTGCACTTGCCCTTCCTACGGGACTGTTTCCTCTCCTCATCACGGATCTTGCGTTCTGCACCCTTGTCACAGAAGACCTTAATCTGGCAGTAAGCACGGTGGATAGGCTTATTGCTGCGGTTGTTGTAGCTGTAGGTGTCGATCTGTAGGTTGAGCGGTAGGCCCTTTACTCCCTTCTGAGAGGAGAAGTCTGTGCTCAGGCAGTTCACTGAGATGAAGATCTGACGAAGGAAGAGAGGGAACAATTAAATGCCATGAGAACATCACTTGTTACAAATTCATCCTTGGATATAAAGAGCATGGCAATATATATATATGTTTTTTTTTATCTGGAAGAATACATATATATATAATTGAAACTAAAAGCAAGAAAAAAGCTTAAAATGCTATTTTTTAGTCTTAAACTTTATTCACTGTGTGGATAGCTTTGCTTGTATTGAACTTATTAATACTGTTTAATGTGTGTTGTTTGTCGCCCCCTTTTGAAAACAGAATAGAATTACATCAGCAAATATTGTTCCAGCACTCCAGAATTGCTGTTTCATCATGGTCTATAAAACAAACTTAATATATTATATAAGTGAATAATTTAATTGAAACTGTAAATAATGTTTTTGTGAATAATGCTTCTTATTTGAAGTGTGCAACATGTTTATACTGAAAAATAAATTCTTTGATGGATATAAAGGAGGCATTTCCTTTCTAACAACGTGTATCAACATTTGATCAAATTAATGCATCCTTACTGAACAAAAGTTAAAAAGTAAATCTTCCTGCCCCTAAACCTTTGAATGGTTGTGTATATATACAACTCCAACAACATGTGCTCATTCCTACCAAAACAAAATTTATTTTAACTTTATTCCAAGACTGTAAAGCATATTACCTAACAATAGATTATTAACAAAAGGCCTAAGACAAAATAAGAATTACAAACAAATGTGGTCAAATATTTGCACAAACATGCACTCAAAGATTTCTCTAAAAGTCCGCTAGGGAGCGCTACAAACCCATTCCAACCGTTCTTTACCAAACCTCTCTCTCTCCACTTTCTGTTTCTCTCGTTCTGTCTTTCCCAAGAACACAGAATCTAAACCACTCCCACATAACACAGCAAACAGTCGGCACACAGGAGACTGTGCACACGGATGAGTATCCTACAGCGCCGGGCTTATCTTATGATCTGCATCCTGGTTACGGGACAACACTGCTCAGTGCAAAAATACACTATTTAAATTTTTAAACTTTGGATTTTTTACTTTAATGTGACTAAAAAGAACTTTAACTACATGAATGCACAACAAGGACTATTTCTCAGAGAGATTGGCTTCAACTTAGAAAACAACAGAAAAATCAAAACTAATCAGACTGAGGCAGAGGATTTGAACCAAAATCTGTTTGTCACTTTGCGACAGGTTTAACCCGACTAGTCTCGACACACTCGTCAAACAGGATTCCTTTAGCTGTCATTGCTCAGTGCTCCCCCGTCAGAGTTTCCTCATTCTTCATGCCATTGTTAGGCCCATCAGTTCAACCCAAAATAGGGCTGTCAAGCCTAACGATCTGAGAACTAGTCAATTCAGCATTCACATAATCCTAATCTCACTGAAACAACACATATCTATCAGTCCAGCATCTTCATCTTTAAAAAATACAAAGTAAAGGTACTGGCAAGTATTAAGAAACACTGATGCCCAGCTCAAGTAACTAAACTAATCTCCTTCTTCACACTTTCTTAGGATATTTCTTAATGTTTCTCAGGAAACAGCACAATTTCGTTGGCTTTTTTGTGTACTCTAAGTGTCATGCATATGGTATATTTTGAGTGTAAATCTTCATGCTAGTCATACTTTCCCTTAAAGGTCATGTCTATTTTAAGATCCTTTATCCGCATACCAAAAACACATACCTAGGAAATTAACACACACAAAAAAAAACATGTTTGCTATAATTCACCTGTTAACTAAAAAACTTATTTTCTTTAACAGATGTCAAGAGGCTAATCAAACTAAAAAGCAACAATTTTGTTTATTATTGTTTTTTTCACTAAAACAATTAGTTAAATTAGTAAAATTAGTAAAAAGTTAACCCTAAAATGTCTTTACCTTTGCTTCCTCGCTGATGTCCCACGTGAATGAAATGGCGTTATATGAAATCTCCTCAATATTGCTGATGGTATTGAAACTTTCTTTGTAATCCGCTGTGGGAGACAATAAAGACTTTATTAAGACAAGTGGATGATTTATATTTCATAAGAGAACAGGTAAATGGGGAAGGGAATGTTTTGTATTATAATTTAAAATCTTAGTTGCACACTAAGTTGCAACATATGTTGGAAATTACTAGTAAAATATTGTGAAATTAAAGGGATAGTTTGCCTTTGTTGATAATAGCCATTGACTTCTATAGTATTTTTCCATACCATAGAAGCCAATGGCTACTGTGAACTGTTTAGTTACCAGCATTCTTCAAAATATCTTCTTTTGTGTTCAGCAGAAGACTTATACTCGGAACGACATAGAGGGTGAGTAAATGTTGACAGAATTTTGAGTCAACTGTCCCTTTAAATCTTACAGGGTACTTTCCCCTCAGAAGCCAACTGTCATTGAAAGCAAGATAATGTTGTGTACCCTTTCATGTTTTACAGTGCTCATCTTTTATTTGTTGTGTGCTTTGTGGAGGTCATTGATGGCTCTCCCCTTGACCTATTGTCTAGTCCCCACCTGCAGCCCCCCTGCATCCACTTTGTCTATAGGACTGTTTGCAACTGTACTCGTTACTCCGCCCTGAACTACACTGGACCAAGAGAATCAAAGAGACATGAAAGTATGAGTGGGATCAGTGATGGTGTACCGATACCCCAAGACAAAGTCTTCTCACCAATATCAATGCATCTCTGCTTGGCTGTGTGCTGTCTAGAGTGCCAGTATTTCCAGTGCTTGAGTTGGTCATCTCTGGATTTCTCTTCTCCAAACACTACCATCACAACACTCTGAAAAACAACATAGTATCGGTTACTGTTTTCTATTAATGTACACACACTCTCAAACAAGTACTTATACATTTAGTGGTACAGAAAGTATTCATACACTTAAATACATACTAATTTCACTGGAAAGTATCTGGAAACTTACTTAAAGTATGACTGTAATTACATTAGATAAGAAATTTCGAATGGCATCCACTAACAAATGATACTAGAAAATGTATTTGCCCCAAACCATTCCCAATTTCATATATACTGTATATATATATATAGAGAGAGAGAAAGAGAGAGAGAGAGGAAGAGAGAGAGACAGAGAACAAGCAGTTAGAAAACAAATATAGTGAATGTCTTTAAGGGTCATGTCTTTATTAGTATTAGTATTATATATATATATATATATATACATTTTCTTCTTCTTCTTCTTACCCTGACTTTACAGATGGGGCCATGCATCAGTTTGCCATTGTCTGTTTCCCTGAGGGTGATGGGATAAAACTGTCCCTTGTTGAGGTATGTCATTGTCCCATCACCAGATTTCTGTCTGAGAGACTTGGAGGCTTCTAATGTGTATTCAAAATTATTACTGTTGAACAAACATAAAAAAGGGGTTATCACTTAATACATATTTGCACCAAATACACCCATGACAATTTCCATGTTTGCGCTTACACAGAAAAGGCAGCTTGTTATATTTATCATAGGCTGACGTTTATTTACATATGGGCCATGAGCACCTGTCAGAAGGATGCACCAGTGACACTATTCATGCTTTTTTTTTTTATTCATGCATGATTTGCACAGACTCTCTTAATTATCTCTTAATTAATAAAGCAGTTTTTTCTGAGGTTATGTTTGGCATACCCTGACACTGTGTCAAAAGCGGCGTAGTCCTCCTGCTGGATGGGACCCATGCCTAACTGGAGATCCCTTGGGAACGCGAACACCTGTGGTACACAAAACACACCACATCACCACTCATTCAGTCAGTGGGAGAAAGCTGTTTGGTAAAGCAAAAGAAAAAACAAACGGCTCTCCCTGTGTGTGCAAGGTTTTTGTGGCACTATCATTTCTAAGGAAATCCTCCCTCCTGGTTTAAAAAAAAAAAAAAAAAGCAGGTAGAAAGAGGGAGCGGGAATGAGAGCGGGCAAAAGAGAGAGAGAAAAAGCCCTAGCTATTATGTGAGAGGAAAATACAGCACTTTTATTGTGTAAGAGAGACAATGGCATAATGACATGCTAGCTGCTATTTTGGCATGTTCAAATAAAAATAGGGAGGGGGCTCAATACAACAATGTCTTTAGAATCACCAGGTAAATTAAGTATTGTCTGAGGGTGGGAGACTGGAGATGTGTGTGTGTGTGTGTGTGAGAACTCACATCTGAGTTCTCTGGGAAAGTCGAGTCTGGGGTGCGTGGCTGTGTGTTCGGACTGAACTGGTTGTGGGCAAGCTGAGGGTCGAATACCACTGTGTGACTGTCTGGTTCTGAGCAGTGGGGATTGGGGACTGTGACGGAGAATCCATGTGATGGACCCTCAGTCTTTACTGGGTAGTTTGGCCCAGGCGCAATGGATACTGTCACCGTAGTATCGGGTGAGGGGAAAAGGCCTCTCTTGTCTTGAGTGTGCTGGTTCCCTGGAAGAACAATATTTACTCCTTTCAGAACCTGGATTCGGTTCTCTGGCGATGGCTCTAGGAGAGTGGTCAATACGTTTCTGTTGGAAAATGTAAATGAAAATGTAAAAAATAAAGTATACAGCATATAATGTTTAAATTATATTTTCTATGACAGATGATACATGTAGAAAGTACACATTTAACTGCAACAAACAAAAATGCACAGCTGTTAAAAACTAATCATGTCTAAACCTAATGTCAAAGATAAACCAAGTTCTACTAGCCACTTAAAAAAAAACAATACATTAAGCCTATTTTAAAAATGTTAAAGGGTAAACAAGTCAAGCTTCACCTTGTACATATATTTGTATACAAATTACTTGCTTTATATGTAAAATTTGAAAACTCGGAACTTATAGTAATACATCTTTTATTTAAAATGAATTATATTTTCCCTTTCCTTTGTGTTGTGTGCTGCTTCCGGTTGACGCGCGTGCGCATCTCGATGTGTAAGTATAATCTTCGACTACATGGTTGGTTGTTGTTGGGTTTTTTGTGGGGGCCGAAATATGAATATTTGCTTGGCTTTAAACAAAAATGAATTATAAAGTACTGATAAAAACATATATCTGCGCTGGGGAAACCCCTCTTAAAAGCATTGAACGACACAAGCAAGCAACATAAAACTCTACGCGCATGATGTTTAAACCAGTTAACATAACTTAAAGTGCTCACATGCTCCGAACTGTTAGTAAACTACTTTTTTACACCGATGTCAATAATTTAATCGTGTTCAGCGAACAGACCGTGGCTGACAGATTTATTTATTGATTTTTGTAGGTTAATAAGATAATTGCAGCCCTAGCAACAAACAACGTAACGTAGGGTCTCATCTTCTCAGTATGGGAAAAACGGCATTCACTATTGCATCTTTGATGAGAGCTTCACCTTTTGTTGGGATCCACATCAGAGCCCAGGACGTCAGCCTTTGGCTGGGATATTGTTCTCTTATCCCGCGGCACCTGGGGAAAGTAAACAAACTCTGTGTAAGTCTGACCACATCCAATAGCATCAGCTTTACCCATTATATCTGTCAGTGAACATATTTAACATACTAGGTGACATTTTCTGGAACAATAGGATGTGAGATATCATTAAGTGAATACTTCGTTATTTAGCACGCAAATAATTATAAGCATTAAATAGGGGTGTTGTTGTTGCTTTAAAATGATTCTATGATGTTTTTAAGATTGAACTTATTACAAAAGCTGTTTTGTAGTTATATATTTATATGAAATGTATTCATTTTATTTTCTATTTTTATTTAGTTTGGTGTATTATTGCTATAGCGGGATTTTTGGTTTGCAAAAAGTGCATATCACATGATTATTATTATTATTGATGTTAATCTCTACTAGTCATACCTTGTAGTATTCATATAAAAAACCCAGAGCTGCTGCACTGTCTTCATCTCCATTGATGCTCATCATGGCCTTGGTGGCGGCCGTCAGGGGGTTCTCAAGGAATGACTTCCAGGCCTCATCCTCACTCGTGTAAGGCCGCCGCTGGTTGTAAGCCGGATCATTCTGTAGCACGAGCACTGCCCGCTTACTATGAGGAAGAGTTCATTATTAGGACAAGAGCTAAATAAATGGTCAGGTGGAGGTAGACAGCCTGTGTGATTTGTAAACACAAAGAGTCAGAACAAAATGATGGATGACGAGCATTAACAATCTGAAGATGTTTTGGCATTATTGCTGATGTCAAAATTGACAAAAGAGCTGGCTGTTGAGAAAGGCCTTCTTTATCTCAGGATCTGTGACAAAACCGAGCCAAACAACAAATCTCTGCACAAACCGCAGCTTCCTGTTTGACAGCATGTTTCACTGGCTCTTCCAGTAAGACGGCCAGTAAAGTGTCAGAAGGAGCTCTAGTGACTTTTCAAAGACTGTGACAAAGTTCATTAAGAAAACCGGTTATGGCCACTTTCGTCATGGTTATGTCATTCTTAGTACCATCGTCTATTATTTAGATGAGATTTGAATATACTCTGATTCAGTGCTCATTAAATGTATTCATGTGTTGAAATATCTGTCAATGAAATAAGGACCAGGTAGAGTTTGTTTTTTAACTTGGGTGGGAAAGCAGGGCGAGGCTAAGTCAGGTAGAAACCTTGTGTATTCAAGGAAGAACATTTAAGAAGAGAAATGTTTAAATTTAGCACATGCCTTTTCTAATTCGTTCGTGACAGTCCTGATGATGGTTAGTCTCCTGTCACACAACACCCTAGCCTTTAATAATGGAATGAATCCATAAAAAGTTGCTATGACAAAACTTAGCATCCAGGTCGGTTAACGCAAACGGATTACAAGTAATTTGATAACTAATTGTGCCATTCTTTCTCCCTGTTTGATTTTAGCTTTGCAACCTGATAGATCCGTTATCCTGGGACAATAAAACCTTGTGGACACGCAATCCCACTTCTAAAACAAAAGAGGCGACCAAGCGTGTAATTACTAATGAGGCGTTTGTGGCCACATCCGCCAAACTCCAAACACTAACAGAGGAGAGTTTTAGTTTTCTCTTCAGGATTCACAGACACAAGGTCTCACGTTGCTTGCTCTATGGTGATGGTAGTCAACAAAGCTCTTGTTTGCATGGGGGAAAGCTTATCAAACGGCCCAATATTTTGGGTGTATACTTTGGTTCTTGTTGTTCTTTAGTTGAGGCGAACCAATTCCGAGAAGAAATTTTCCAAAAAATTCACAGCAGATTCACTTTGCATGCTTTAAACAATGTACAAAAGACTTAAACACTGTTTTTGAGAAGGAATTGCCAACAGGTGTGCTGTTTCAATCAACTCTCCTTTTTCAAAACATTTAACATGCTAATATGTAAGATAATCAAACACTTACTGCCGTTACAAAATATTTTACAATCTAAAAACCCGCCAGTTATTACCTTTCCAAAAACACAGACGTTGTTTCCAGCAGTACCTACAAGAAGCCTGTACTTATTGAGCCTTTAGGGTTACGTGTGATTTCGCTCCAAACGAGGAAAAAGTGCACACAAAAAATACAAACGAGCAAACCAAATAACACGCAAGTCTGACAAATGCAGCGCAGCACTTGTAACTCCCGCGGCAGGTGCAGATACACCTGTGGCCGAAGCAGGTCTGAACATGACAGGTGAAGCGAAGAGCTCAGACAGCACAACAGTGTAGCGGAATCGGCTCTCGGCTGTCAGTCCGACTCCTCGTGGTAAGACAGTTTCCAGAATTACTGAGACGAGTCAGACTGAAGAAGCCGATCTGTGTCAGTTCCAGCAAATTAACCAAGATTAAGCAGTAAAGTAAAAGTAAGTTTTTCAATCAAGGGATCCTTTTCTGTTGATCATCTCTTGGTAGACTATGGATCTACAGTGGTGAACTTACTTGTCATGCTCCTGTGACATCTCTTATGGTCGAACTGGACTTTCTAGTTGGTACTGTAAATCCGATCCTTCTTCTTCTTGTATGGAGCAACGTTTTCAGTATGGGATGAGGGCTGCGTTAGAATTGCCTGTATGAGAACGGGTTTTGTTGGCTTTTCTCGCTTTTTTGGATATACTGAGAAATTGGGGCCGGTTTTACCTGTGACAGGGCACTGGATTGGATTACACCTGAGAGGAGGAGCTTAATATTCAACAACGCTCATTGCTTATGGTCTGTGCATGTTTAACTTAACAAAAAACCCAGTGAAATTAATGGTGCAGTGTGGTAGTGTTTCAAATTATTTATACATTTTTATTTTAGAACCATATGACTGCAAAACCTTAGTATGTTTTTGTTTCTGGATGAGCTTCAAATTGCTCAGAGCTGCATTTTGATGTAATTTAGACAGACAAACATTTACATACTAATTCAGATTAAGCATAAAGGATACTTTTTTTTATTTAATGCAATTAAATATGACTTGTAATTTATCTTACAGCATAGCTAAGGCTTCTGTATCATGACAACATTTACGTTAAAAATGTTAAAAGTGTAAACTGCTGCTTTTTCTTACTGCATGCTTAAGACGGCCTGAGGTTGATAGAGTATCTTTTCTTTTTTGTACTAAAATGTAGAAATTTTAACTTCAACTCGTATAGGTCTACACTGTTATCACCAGAGAGTAAGAGACAAATCCGAACGGTGAAATTATTTTGCTGTAAATTAGTTTTAATCTTCTCAGCAGCATTTATATTCACATGTATTCATGTGTCTTTAGTTTCTTGTGATTTGTATGCATAACAATATTAGGTGTTGCCAATACATCATTAAGTACCCTGCGTTCATTTAGCGTAGTAGGATAGGCCCGATTCAAACTGCTGTGAACACCCACACCAACCCAAACTGAAGATTTCCTTAACTGAAAAAAAGGGGTTAATGCAAGTATATTTAATAAAACTGATCTATCACTTAATAAAACGTGATACTATATAATTATAGCATAACAATGTTGCGTGCTTATGATGTAAATGTTCAAGAAAATATACAGATTTGAACCCAAATGTTGTTTTACAAAATAACACGAAACACATGTGAACCGTAATCTTTGGAATAATCTGCTTGTTTGTTTATGAGCAAAACACTGATTTGTGTTTATTTACATACCATTTTAATAGTCTTCAAGAAGTCTATATCCAAAAGGAACTGTTTAACTTGCTCGCAGTTCCAAAAGACATTGACATTTTTTGAATATGCAAATTACCCAGTGTCATTAAAAACCATTTGCCCTCAGTTTCTGTGACATTAAAGGGTAATTAATATGTGTGTGTAAGCATAGAAAGCCGTTCTCACTACTGGGTAAGTAGATTTATACTGTTAAGCACAGATAATACCTAAAAAGTTACAGAGATTAGAAAGAAAACATCACCTCTTAGCGAGAGAGGGCTTTAGAGATGCTATCAGTCGGTTTTCAGTTTATACACCCCCTCCATACACACTTCTCTCAGAGTCCTACTGCAATGTTTATTTACCCTAATGCTCAGACTCTTGCTTGAGCAGGCACACTGTTTATATTTGCTGTCATGGCTTTGAATGTATGCTGACAGCTAAAACATATTAGAGACTGTATACAAGTGGAATAGTTGATGGTAACTGGCAAAACCTCATTTAGGTATTGCTACTTGTTGTAAATGTAGATAATATGTACATAATATAATATTTTATAACCTATTTTCTACAAATCCTCAGGCCCTGTTTGAACTCAAAAATGGGACGCGATCGTACACATGAAACTAACTTAATAAGGATTTATTCTCTTGCTCATAGCAAAACAACCGAACCAACACCCATTGAAAAACACCCTACAAAACTATGCATTCAAAGAAAATCCTTAAAAGCCTGAAGCAGATTATAGTCAACCAAAAAAATCACACAATTATATTTTTTGTTTCAGATTTGCAAATTTGTAGCATTTGTAATCGTACTGAACAGCTGTCACTTTTTTTTTTTTTTTGAATACTGCAGAAAATGGATACAGTTTTCTGTATTATACAGAAAACATCAAGAAGGAAGTACAGTAGACGCAGCCTGCGATGAGATTTGCATGTATGACAAACAGATGATGTAAACTTGACACTCTTATGCATCCTTCTACTGTAAAATAATAAAGTAACTAAATATGTTTACAAGAAAATACTATTTTAGTCTTTATACTTAAAACAAATGTAATAAAATCACATGTGTTATTTGCCAATTCTTTCATAATTTGTTACATTTATTAGCAATTTCGAATAACAAAAAATACACCATTGTATATTTCTACACCATTTTCTTTACATTGTGGCATGAAACTAAAATAAATATATAATACCAATATATTGTATATGCAGTGTGCACTGTGACACTTAGTACTTAAATTATATTGATTAACATATTCCTTAGAAGGAGGGATGGCTGGATTTGCTTGAGTCTATTTGCAGTTCCCTTGGGATGTGGTGCGTGATTCCTCTCTGTTTGTGTTCTCTCTCCTTGCTCCTGCTCTTGACAGTTATTAGCCAGCTCCAGTCATAAGTACCAGGATGTGAGGGTAATAAGATGCAAATACAGACCACCTTTTAGGCTTGCCAGGACTCATCCTGACTGCGCTTGTCTTAGTCTAGAGTTTCTCAGTCAGGCACCGATTAAGTCATTTACTCATAGACATTACATCCAAGCCACATCCTATTTGCTCTCAGTAACGGCTGCTCACCTCTTCACTCCCATTTGACCAGTTACTGCCTCGAGCCAAAAGTGGGATGTTAAGCAAATAGATGGAAATACTGAAGGATCTCCATGATGTGCTGAAATTGACATGCCCAAATGACTAACTGCTTTTTCCCAATAAACAGAGCAGCGGTGAAGGTTGCTGGGATAAGCTCTGGTGTTTTGGAGAAACTATTAGGAAGATGTTATCAAGCTGTCTTGTGTGCTTACAGTGCAAACACTGCGAGATGGTGAGGGTAGCGTGGGCCCGTATGCTGAACCTTACTCTATCCCTGTCCTTTCATGTCTGATATACCCTTGAGGTCAGCAGAAAGGTCAGGTTTTTTGGGACATCAACCGACTGGTTAAATTAGTTTAGTGGATTATAAAATTGCTTGGGAAGTTAGGATAAAGAGTTATTGTTTTTTAAAATATAATGAAACACGTGCCAAGTTTGAAATCCTTCATTAACTGACTTTAAAATGTTATGTGGCGTAACCAGAATCATTAGTTATTATAGCCACTGTATTTATACTCTGTATGTACACATCCCCCAAAAAAATGAAATAAAAAAGGTTTTCTGTTTAAATTAATTGCAATTTTGGTTTTGCTTTTCTGAGCCAAAAGTAAATTTCATACATTTTTCCCTGATTTACTAAATTTACTTAAAATGTAATTCAATGTAACAATCGTGTCTGGCATATTTACAACAGAAATCAGTTTATGACACATTAAAAGATGAATTACTTTCACCCCAAATACTAATGTGTATTTGTCAGTAAATGTTTTTACTCATTTAAAGCACAATAAAATGTCATATGCTATTTTAAGATGTACAAGTGAAATAATTTCAAACGAATTTATACATTTTATGCTAAAACCTAAAAGTAGACATTTAATGTGCTTTCTATGGACATAAAATCCCTTTTATCAATTTCTTTTGATGCGGACATCTTTCAACCATACACATTATTATTTATGTTATGTTATTAGTTTTTATAGCCACTATAAATACTATAAATTATTATCAAATGTATAATTGTTTTGGAGGCATTTCAGATTTTGTTCTAATAAATAAAATCTTACCATCACTATCCGAAATGCCAACTCCATTACAACTTTTAAACGACTGCTGAAAACTCATTTCTTTCAACACTATTTGACATAAAAAAATATAAATAAATTCTTAACCCTACTCTTTCTTTCCTTCTAGCTTGTATTTATCTGAACATTGCCTGTTATATGGTATTATGAGCACTTACTTAGTTGTTTTTGCCTCTTTAGGACTAACTAATGTTTTTCCCACCTGTAAGTCGATTTGGATAAAAGCGTCTGCAAAATGAATACATTTAAATGTAAATATACTTAAGAAACATAAGTTATTTTAATATATATTATACCTTTTATATGAATATAAGTATATAAATGCAAATATATGTAAATATTTTCAAAATACTTGCATGTGTGTATTTATACATAAATATACAAAATACACATGCATTATGTAAACAAAAACTTATTTTGTATGCATTTAATTGTGATTAATCTTTTAACAGCACTAAAATAAGTAGAAGTCTTGGGTATTTCCTTTATATGCTAAATGTGAGTATATAATCATCATTATTATTTGTTTATATATATATATATATATATATATATATA
>JAUCMT010000036.1:12634706-12648678 GCA_032357475.1 Enteromius thamalakanensis
TAGTCATTTTATAGTGCGACGCTAGCTGGTCTAATCGGATTCAATGATTTATGCTAAGCTATGCTAATTTTGGGACCTCCAGACCCGGAGATCGGCTGAATGGATTCAAAAACGCTAAAACACATCTGTATTACTCTAGGGATGTCGGAAAATGAGCCTATTTCCAAAAAAGTGGAGTGTTCCTTTAATGTTTTGTGAAGTCAAAAGCTATGTGTTTGTAGTAAACAAATCCATCATTAAGATGTTTTGACTTTAAACGTTAGCTTCTGGCCAAAATACCAGTTCATAATCCATAATAATGCTTCATAGTACAACGTCAACTCCTGTTGTCCTCTCACACCAAAATCCATTGATGTATTTGTTTCGAATTGTTTTTGCTTTTAGTCATTCTGCCAAGCTATTAGCCAATCGCAAGGCACTGGGGCAGCTAACCAATCACAGCACATTTAGGTTTTCGGAAGGAAGGCCTTCATCAAACCCAGAACTAATCTAGCCGTTTGTACCAGGATAGAAGGAAAGGTATTGTATAATGTAAATTATGTGAAAAATAATGCAGATTTTTGACAAACAAAAACTTTGTAAAAGAGCACAATAGGAGCACAATAGGACTCAACATAGAATCATTTGTGAGTCATTGAGCACTAAGAAAATGTATTTGGTAAGAAAAAATACATGTTATTATACATGTATTAGACAATGAAAGTGTTTTTTACCTTGCATGCATGTCAGCTTGTTGTTGGGGACTCCCAAAACCAAAATATGAACCTTTCATTACCCATAATAGAGGCACTTTAAAGTTAAAGCTGTTTGGACTTTCATTTTGACAGCCATTTATTGAGGATTTATTAATTAAAAATTGTATATTTCTCCAAGATAAAGTTTAAATGTGGGACGAGTTAAATTTTAGATCGCCTGAGAGTGAGAACATTTTCAGCTAATTTAATTTTTGAGTGAACTATTTTAGTTAAGTGTAGCAGATGCAGAAACTTATCCTGAGATGCAACTTCTTTCATGAAGGTGTCAATGTGCAAAGCATATCCTGAAGCATTTTTGCTTGTGATTATCCACAACAAAGCAGTAAACAAACATGGCCCTGCTGGTTTTGTCCTGTGAATTAAATCTCTACATGTCATAACAAAAGGAAGTGTAGGTTGTCCTGGAGGATTGCTATAGTAACCACGAGGGTGGTGTTTTGCGCATAACAAGACAGGCGGAGGGAGAAATGCAGAGAGATGCACAGACCTTCCAAGAGCAAGATTTTAGTGAGAAAAGGGATATTGTGCTGGCGTATAGTCAATTGATGTTCTTCTCTCGTTTAAAAACATGTCCTTACATGTGGCTAAATAGAACAACATAATTAAGTGATTATCAGTAATTAAAATGGCTATATTACGTGATGATTCAACATGCGTTGTGTGTGAGATGGAAGGGGTCATGATTAAATCACCTACTTGTTTAAACCCAGATGGCTGTCTTGAGTGGCCAGAATGTTCTCATAACTCATTCATAAAACTTTTGGGTGTTAGTAACTTCATCATTTACTTTTTAACAAAGCTGAGTAATTAATGACAGAATTGAGATTTTTGGGTTAACTAACCCGGGTTTAGTTTTATGATTTTCGTTGGTTTAGATTTAAATGGTGACTAGGTAATATAAATTAGATTTAATTTTAGTAAAGTAATGAAGTCTTATTTTTAATGATTTTAGTTTCAGTTAACGATAATAACCCTGTCTGTGAACACAATCTGTGCTTCATCACATGAGTGGTGTGGGTTTTTTTTTTTTATATTAATCGGCAGCGAGGTTTGTCATGGAGATCAGTGATAACAATCAGCATATGGTCAAAAGCAAGAACTAAAACCTCTTTGAGGCCCAAAAATAAAGCTCAAAATAACCTTCATTTACCTCTGTTCTTATGTACCATGAATTATGCTGTGAGCTGTTGTTCACCACAAAAACAAGCACACATATAAATTCAAAGCCTGGCCTATAATGCAACTTTCTCTGCGTGACCTCAGTGATCTTTCTGATACTCATCTGGAGGCAAAACAAAGTGACTCAGCAGAACTGTAATTACATTCATCTTGCAGCCTGCGCTGTTTGTCCCCTGCCCATGCACTTACCAACAGAGAGAGAGCGCTAATACTGCCAATTCAATCAATGTAGGTTGAGAGCTCAGTGCGTCATGTACTACTTTCAGCATGACGTCACTGTTGGACAGAAGAGCAATTATCATTCTACTACAATAATATCGAGCTATTCAGGGATATAGGATGTTGTGAAATAAGGTGTGGTAAAAGCCCAACCTGTGATTAAAGCATTTGACCATTTGCTCTGACTATTGTAGTTTTATTTCTTTCATCATATCCAAAGCCTTAACAATCATTATTAAGCAAATCAGATGATAAGCTGGATATTTTAGTAAAGACAATCAGGCGTGCAATTGTAAATGTATGTGTGTACATGCATATATATATCTACATTTCTAAATATCAGTTTACATTTCCAGACAGATTTCCCACTTCCTCATTTATAACCAATATAAAGCATGTTTGCCGGACTGTCCGGGGAGTATGCAGGGAGCCTGGTGGGCCCCGAGCACTAGGGGATTAACCCCTAAGAGGTGAGGGCAGGGAAGAGCTCGGAGGCCTGGTCACCTCGTGCCCCCAGGAGGAGAGTGGAATGGCAAATGAGTAAACGCATAAGCTGATGGATAGTGTAATAATACTGGAAACCGGATGTCCCCGACTAAGCAAGCTCAGAGTGACGGTGGCAAGGAAAAAACTCTGTTAGGGATGAAACCTTGGGAGAAACCTGACTTAACTGGGACCAGGTCTCCTCTGGCTGGCATAAGAGGAGGCGGAGGGATGCAAGAGCGAAGATGCTAGAGAGAGGAAGTTGGCGGTATATAAATGACAGGATTACGTTCTGATTGGGTAATTAGGTAATAGGGAAATCGGATGCAGCTGGTTAACATTCAAACATGCTCCTCCCGAAATTTGTTCATTTAAAATATATTTGTCGTTAATTGCAATAATGCAGTGATATTATTGTGTGCACAAGGAGTCTGACAACAGCTAGTGCTCCACACAGATCTGATCTGATCATCATCCAGTCTGACTGGAATCACATGAAGAAACAGAACAAACTGAGACAGACTCAATCCAGAAGAACTGTGGCAACGCCAAGACGAAGAACAAAACCTACCTGGAAAGCTACCTGAAAAACTCTGGGCAAGAGTACCTCCTAACAGAAGCTGTTTTACCAAATATTTATTTGATTTAGTTAATAATTCAAACATGGTTAATTAATTTAGTATAATAATACTCCCAGACCCAGCTGATGATTGCTCTATAGTCACATTAGTTGTGCTCTAAAAAAGACAATGCAGTGCTGGGTAAATATACATGATTAAAAGCCTATGTTGGTTGCTAACAACAACAATAAAATCACAACGCACTACTAATTAATAATAGCTATTCTACGTCAGTTCCAGCAGTGGCTAACATAGTCATGCTAACCAGCAAAACCCTGACCTCACATTTACAACAGCACAAATTACAGTGTTTCTGTAGCAATACAAAAGCACGTCTAATAAACCAAAATACAGCCGAGTGAAGAGAAGAATTATCACAGGCTTCAGAAAAGATTATAAGGGGTGACTAAAAACATAATGGAGTGTAAAGTGCCTATGATTTCACAGCCACACCTGTTAGCTTC
The DNA here is from genome assembly GCA_032357475.1 of Enteromius thamalakanensis. Classification (NCBI taxonomy): domain Eukaryota; kingdom Metazoa; phylum Chordata; class Actinopteri; order Cypriniformes; family Cyprinidae; genus Enteromius; species Enteromius thamalakanensis. Next base: position 12,638,427 of record JAUCMT010000036.1, read on the forward strand.
GTCTTGCTAGTCAGCAGCCATTTGATTTCCAATCAGTAAATGGTTTGGGTGTGCTTGAGTTCTCCTGAGTCACCAGCGGCTTCATGATGAGACACACCCTAAACCTACAGTCGGACCCTGCATTTCTTCATAGGAAGGAGGTCACGTCATTGTAAAAACACTCTTATTTAGCAATGATTAAGCACAAGCAGGACCGTTGGAATTCTGGACCCTGTGCACTGTTTTTGGGACCCCTCAAAATCATATTCGGTCACTTGATGTTCAACCACACAGAACAACTAGCAACACCTTGGTAATCACCACTATATAAAAACTATTAAAAAAAGAATGTTTACTGTTTTTACCATTTGAGAATTTAAAATGAGGCACAGACTCTGAGCCACAATCAATAAACAAAGGTTTTGGTTTTGCAAACAGATTTAAAATATGTAAAAAAACCTGAAAGTAAATTGTTCTATATTTAGTAGTATTTATGTTCTCGGATGAAACGGGTTGCCATGAAACCATGAAGAACCTTGTCCTGCAGTTGCTAAGCATTGTTGCTGACACAGCACTACAGAATTCTTCCCAGGAAGACGTTTGTGCAGTGTGTGTGCTTTACGTAATGCAGTCGTGACCTTTGGCACGAGAGTTTGGAAGAAAGTAAGTATTAAAAGAGGAGGTGGGAAGGCTAAGGAGGAAGAGAGAAAGTGAAAAGGGACAAAAGCACTTCGTCCCACACAGCAGAGTTGAGCAGTGAAATCTACAGCAGCTAGTAGGAGGACACCCACTTCTTACATAACAGCTCTCCACCTCCACACTGTACAGAGAGCAGAGATTATTGCCTCACACAAGTTATCTGTGCGTCCTCCTAACCGCTCCATGGCCGTCTATATCTTCCTCTGCTAACATTAGCTCTGTTAATTGAATTGTTTAGAGATGCGATGATCTCTTATCCAATCAAAATGAGTCTGTGGGAAACTCTAACCTTTCTGTACCCCACAGATGAATGTATGCCTATGGAAGCTCATTTAAACCAATGAATTAAAAAATGTATAAAGGTAATTGTGACTTTTTATCTCACAAGGAGTTTGATTGACAGGCGATCTGACCAATCATAATGCTGGATTCACCGTTTTCTCTGACAAACAAGTCAGTGGATTTAAACTTCTAAAATGGTTTGACGGCTTTCCCGCATTTGAAATAAAATACCTTCTGATGCTCATTCGTGTTTATTTCATGCTTTAACTAGTTAATATAAAAAGATGATTGGTTCATGTGCCGCTTTGACTGAGGCGCTACATTATCTGTCATGATACATTAAAGAGTCACAAATGGTTTTTAATGTTTAAAATATGACCAAACTTATCAGAAGTAACCTGCTCTTTCTTGTTTGTCGGGACATTGTCAGTTTCTCCAAACATGGTCTCAGCTTTTCATTTTGACTTAAATAAAAGTCAATAAATATAATTTTGTGGCTCTTTAATGTGTTCATCACAGATCATCACTGTACTGCAAATGAACTGCTTGTGTTTTCTTATTTACTTACATCAAGAAATATACATGAATGAACATCAGGATATATTTTATTTCAACTATAGACGTCAAGACACCATTTTTCAAGTTTAAAATCCACAAGATAATCTAGCTACTTCTAGCTGGACTGTCTGTTCATCAAACAAAATGGCAAATTTAGCATTATGATTGCTCAGATCATTGGTCAATTGTGAGTTTATATCTTGAAATACTGATTTTTTCCTCTCAGAACTGCATGCTATCAAACATACTGTGCTTCTTTATAGTCTGTTTCTCAGGACCTTCTCATCTCTGCATCCACCCATCACCTCAAATGGAGAGGGGATACACATCCATGGAAACGGTATGAAAATATATCCAGGAGACTATTGGAGCTGACTGAGCTCTTGGTTGTGACTCAGTCTTGGCAGGTTTGAAGAAGGCGAAAAATACCACTGATGCTAATATCACACCTTTAACATCAAGAGAAACTTTCACTAACACCTCGTGCTAGGCTGCAAGAGGAGGAAGGTGTATAGGATGGATGCGGAGAGTGCGAGAGAAGGGACAGAATGAATTAAATGCAAACAGCATGAAGGAACCATTAAGTCTAAGCCTAAGATAGCGCATGCAAACACACACTGACACACACATGCCCACATGCATTAATATACACATGTAGTTGTGTGGTTAAGGTCCTGTGAGCATTCTGCACTTAGTGGGTGCATTATTTATAGGACAGGACTCATAGATTCAAGCATTCTTGCACAGCAACACACACAATCTTTAAATGTTATTAGAAATGAAAGAATAAGTATTGTTACATTGTAATATTTCACAAAGTGTTACCTGCACTCAGAGATCACACTTATTAGTCAGCCTCCACCCTTCTGTTGATCTGACTGTTCCTGGCAGGAATACAAAAATGCTGAACTTCAATCTGTAGTTGGAATAAAAACCCTGGATCTGTTAAAAAAGCCCAGTCTTTTTGCGCCATCCATACATTTTGAAATACTGGATGGATGATGGATTAGTTTTACTATGGAAACCTGTAATTGCAGCTTTTTATCTCACAACCTAGATTTGTATCTCATAATTCTATGAAAAAAAATCATTCATTTATTCATTCTTTATTTTTAATCCAGTGGTGGAAGCCAGTTTTCATAGTAAAAGTTTTTATTTCAATTACTTTAGAATTTAATGCAACTTAAAAGTGTTTTGGTAACTTTTTCCATATTCTGTTTCATACGCTACAACAATACACATGAAAAATAAGCAACTTTTAAATTAAAATATTTATGAAAATGACTTACTGTATGTAGACACATATAAATCATCTTAAAGTATATTAGTAAATGTGCAAATTAGTCTGAAAGACGCAGAATAAGAAATGTGTTTGGTATTCATTTATTGCATAAGGTATCCAATGTGCCATTTTTCCAAATAAAACAGAATTATTCAGCTAGAAAATGAATGTTTGACAGAACTAGCTTTTCAATGTTTAATGGGTTATTAACTAGAGCTAGTTAGTTAGAGAGGAGGAATAGAAGAGGGATTTGTGATGTCATCCAAGCAGGAACTGTGACATTTTGATTAAAAAAAAAAGATGAGCATAAGCTTTTTTTAATAACAAATAAGTAAAAAAAAAGTAAAGTAAATAGAGTGCATTTATATGGGCTGTAACATTAACAAATGACGCAAGAAGAAGAAAAGAAAAGATCTTTTTGTTGCTGTGTTAAAGCTGTGTAGTAGTGGATCCAGCGCTACATACTCACCGACAATGATCACAATGGTGAAAGGACAGAAAATTAGAGTGCCAAGGGCCAATTACACCCCCTTCACTCCTACACACTCACACACAGCCATGCAGAGTACGAAATACACCCTCGTCTCATTCAATCAGATTGCCTACACAACTCCCCGAGCCCACCCACCTACCTAACTGCACCCCCCCAGTCTCCTCATTTACAGTGAGAAAGCAATAAGGTAATCAGTTCTCCAGGTCTGAGCACTTTCAGCAGGGGCTTTGATGTATCCACTGAGACAAGGTTATTGTATTTTTCACATGCTAATTAGAACAGAATCTAATTTAAGGTAAAGATGGATGACTGTTTTGAACCAGCGAAGTTAAAGCGTTCATGTCGGTTCATGAGATGTAGTTTGGAGGATTTAGACAGGGTGAAGTGCAACACTGACCATGTGTTTGAGTCTTTACATGCAGTATAGATTGGTGTTTCTGCTTACGGGTGGGCGGATTGTTTTAACTCCTCCATAGTTGCTACTGCATACGGAACTCAAGACCACAGGCTAAAAAAAAGAATAGGCCTTCTGCAGCCTCAGACGACAGTCATCAAGCACCATGTGCTGGTCTTTGAGGGAAGAGTCAGTGCAGACAGAAAAGCTTGTTGTCCGTCTGCTCTTTTATAGCCTTCTTATAGATGAGTGCAGAGTCATCCATACACACACAAACAAATTTCGGGATTTGTTGTATGTCTTTGTTCCTCTCTGACAGAACACTGACACCACATATTGATTCCCCTCAGGCGGTGTGACCGTAGACACCCGACCTGTGAGTCACAGTGACAGCACTATCACTGACAGACTGCTCAATGCTGCTGCTTCATTCACCAACACAGCATGTACTTATATAATTACGATTTTTAGTTACAGATTGATAGAGCAACGGTTCTGTATGTCAGCACACGGCCCACAAGACGTTTGGAACTGAGCATTATTTTTACAATTTAAAATAACTTTTTCTATACTTTTATTTTTGTTTGTTTTCTATATAAATATATTTCAAATTTCATTTTTTTCCTGTGATGATAAAGCTGCATTTTCGCATCATTACTCCAGTCTTCATGGTCACTCGATCCTTCGGAAATCATTTTAATAGACTGATTTGCAGCTCAAGAAACATTCAGTTTTTATTCTCGTGGTAAATATTTTAGCTGCTTAATATTTGTCAAAATTAATATTTTTATTAAGTGCAACTGCAATAAATTTTTTTAAAGTGAGAGTTATATAATACAATAATATCTTGGTTTTTACAAAAATACAAAAGGTATAGTTCACCCAGAAAATAAATAAATAAATACTGTTATCATTTACTCACCCATATGTTATTCCAAACCTGTACGAGTTCAAAACATAGGAAAGTATTTTTCAAAAAAGGTTGTTAAATTTTGAATTGATAACTGATTGCACTGTATCTTATGTATATATTTTTTTCTATTATTAATTGTTTTAATTAATTTTAAATCAATTTTAGATCATTTTAAAAGTTTGTTGTGATTATGTTCATGATTATTTTCATTTATTTTATATAAAGCTCTTTGAATTACCATTGCATATGAAATGCACTATATAAATAACATAAACAGCTGCTAGCAGTCACTGGCCTACTTAACTAAAACACTTTGGAAGTCAATGTTACCCAGCATTCTTCAGAATATATTTTGTGTTCAACCAAACAGCATTGGGGTTAGTAAATGATGACAGAATATTATTTTTGGGGATGTACTATCCCTTTAAGCAGCTGTCAGCATTGTAAATAATACAAACTATTGAGCACCCATTACTAGGGCATTAGAATGATTTCTGAAGGGTCATGTGACACTGAAGCACACTGAACTATATATTCATGGCATGTAGGTTGTTTGTGTAAGGTTGTAGGACATGACATGACCTGCTGGAGTTTAGCACATCACCTTTCAGATGGGATTAAGCAAGTCTGTGAGCTGAGCCCGGTCTTCCATGCAGGCTGTGTGTGAAGGACTGAAATCCTGCTTCTTTCTAAAATAGATGAGCTTCTGCTATAAAGCCAAGTAGGGTGTGAGTTGTATAAATGCTGCTACAATTCCCATTTTCTTAAATATCTAAAAAATGTCTGTTTAATTTACTCCTTGTTTGTCCTTCATGTCAAAAATAATGCCAACTATGTTTGACTATGTACAGTCACTGTGAGTTATTGTGTGTTTAAATGGATTACTAAAATTAACCTGTTTAGACAAAGCTAGGATATCAAAATTTGTCATACATTCAGCCCCACCCAGTTACTCAGTGTGCTAGTTACCTCACAGGAAATTGACTGTGGAGAGTAAAACATGTTTCAGCAAAGTTAAAAGGCCTATTGTCTAATGGGAACTCTCTGGGTTTTGGGCTCTAGGGATGGTCAGGCTAATCATTTTTCTGTGCTGTATTTTATTTATTATATATTTCTTTCTTTATAGAAATATTAAAAGTGTACTACATACTATCAATCAAGCGACTGCTTTGCAACAATAATAAAATATATTAATAATATTTCACAATTCACAAATTGAGCATAACCTCTTATGACTAGAGAAAAATGGTTAGGATTTTTGTGGAATTTGACATTGTTTAGAGCATTACAGATAATGTAAAAAACAAATAATAAAAATAAAAAAATAATAAATTATATGCAATTCATAAGTTATGCTGCTATATGCTATGAATGAAATCGCATAGCCAAAAACTATATATACTGTATATATATATATATATATATATATATATATATAAATCACCAATAAATGTTTAGTTATTTTTTTTTTGCTAAACTTTGTATAAAAATGATTCTCAACTATGTTACTAAGGTTTTCTCATTATATACTATGGATCTATTAAACTTTTGGGACAACATGTAATGGTAAAAGAATAATGGGAGTAATATTTGACAATATTTTCATAATAATATATAGTATTTTAAAAGAAAGTCATATTTTGATTTTAGTTTCCTGATATGATTTATGACACACAATTTAAAAAATTTGACTCAAAACTGTGTCAGAAAAATTCACTAAAACATAACACAGGTTCTTAAGAGGATAAGAAGCTAAATTTTAGTGACCCCAAGACTGTTATTTTTTATATAAAAAATTGTGTCCTTAATATTTTAATATTAAGTAAACGTTTTATAACAGCAAAAATGCATTTGATGCCTATTGTGAATGAAGTCACAATTAAATAGGCTGAAAAGATGTCTTTTAGGCATGGTTATATTTAAGTAAAATGGCCACTCCTACTTTATTATTATTATGTGTAAGTGTATTATTGTTATGTTCAGAATACTTTACACCTGAACTGGGATTACTGCATCTTTTCTTATCTTAAAAGCTGAACTCTGTACATTTTTGCAACACCCAAACACATCTCATACAGACTCACCAAGCCCTTAACCAAAGCAATTACCTCTGAAATCTGATTAATTAGAGAGATGGTATTTGGGTCTCAGTAGGTAGGCTAGATCTGCTGTTGCTGCATCCAGTTACCAATCATGATGCTGATGGTGATGCTGGGGATGAGTAGGAGGAGGGGGGATCACCATAGCAATAGTGACGTCATCCCCCTTGCTCTAATTGGAGGAAACCCCGTGGCTACAAGTCAGAGTCTACGGGGCAACCGAACGCATTCGAATCGGCCCGCCCCCATTCCCCGCGCTTATCAGCTATTGGATGATTATTTGAAGTACAGCGAGTGACAGGAGGAGAGCGCGGCTTCTGATTGGCTGACAGGCGGTATTAGCGACGTCTTACGGTAACACTTTCGATTGTCTTCCTCTACTACGTTTTTTCCCTAACCATCCAAGCTCAAAGGCTATCAATCCGGTGGAGTCAACTATTGATCGAGAGGTGAGATGCAGTCTAATATATTTTAGCTTTGTGGTTTTATGCTTATTTATCGTACAAGCTTAAATTCTAATATACAATTTTTATTGTTTCAATGGACGGCGTAATCGGTAAAACCTCGCTGCCTCGGTTGATAGGCAGGAGGGGCTGCCAAACTGCGTCCATATCGATCAGGAAAAAGGGTTGATTTGCTTATTACAATGTAGTAAACATATATTTACCTTTAATATAGGAGGCTTGTATTCTCTTTGTTATATATTTGTTGCCTAAAATAATAACACGCATTCGACAAGATGTTAAAGGCGGGTCGTAAGATTGCTACAATAGCTTTTTTAAAATATATATATTTTTAAAAATTATATAGCTGTACTTTGATCAAGATAGAGCAATTTGTGGTATAAACTAAAATGTGTTTATCATATGGTAATATGCGTATCCGACTGCTGAGATTGTCAAATTAACGCTTTGTATAGAGAGCCAGTAACCTCATTGCTACGGAAATCAGGCTGGATTTCATTGATTCGTATCGACTCCGTGAGATTTTGATCGGTTGTATTGAACGGCAGTGTTATATTTTGTGTATTCATGTTAAAACAGTGGGTCCACTATTAAGACATGCACATTTTAGTGAACAGGGCAGGGCACTGACACAGATGTGCAGCACACACACCCTTGTCCGTGTCTCTAAACCTAGACTTACGTTACCTAACGTTACCTAGACGACAACATCTGTCGGAACGCTGTTTTGCTAACGTTAGGCAACTCGCTAGGTTTTAAGACGAATTGTACGCTAGTAACGGTACGTGTGTAGAGAATGAAAGTGTAAGATTCACACGGAAGGACTCAATTTTGAGTCATTTTAGCGATTCGAATCTTTTGAATCATTTGCCACAAAAGATTCGTTCACCGATTCGCTCAGTGACTCTTTCTATTCGTTAGGCCAGTAGGTGGCGACAAATTTGTCTTTTGATATTCAGTTGGTTTATGACAAACATTGAGTCTTTGAAGTCATAAAATAGTCACACGCTTCAAAAGAAAGAGTCGTCAATGCGTGGTATTGAATAGGATGGGTGGGTCGCATAAATGATTTGTGACCACTATTCTCTAATCAATATGTGGAGTTTGACTGTCATTATCTTCCTCTCAGCCTCTTCAGGGATTAAGCAGCGGTTCATTCCCCTTCATTGATCCGTCGAGTGTCCCATAGACCTAGAAACACTCACAGACTTAAAGAAACGCAGCAGGATGGACAGAACAGAGCTTATCCAGAAGGCGAAGCTGGCCGAGCAGGCCGAGCGCTACGATGATATGGCGACCTGTATGAAGTCGGTGACCGAAGCTGGGTCCGAGCTGTCTAACGAGGAGAGAAACCTGCTGTCTGTCGCCTATAAGAATGTGGTGGGCGCCCGGAGGTCTGCCTGGAGGGTGATCTCCAGCATTGAGCAGAAGACCGAAGGAAACGACAAGAAACTGCAGATGGTGAAGGAATACCGAGAGAAAGTGGAGTGTGAACTGCGGGAAATCTGCAACGATGTGTTGGTGAGTTTTACACGTTCGTTCAGTGTAATAAAATATTTAAGCTAAAAAGTGATTAATGTATGCAAAATACCAGTCACAAATAAGAACAGAAATGGCTCTGTGACAGGGCTACACAGTCCAAATCAAGCCAAAACTGTGATATGACTTTATTAGTGAATTAAATAAATACATGACTTGCATGTTGTAAAGTGAAGTACATCTCTGTGTTTATTTACACACATCAGCTCAATGGGTGGTGTTTACAGCAGAAAAAAAAAACTATACAAACACGTCTCTACATGTGCTCTCTGTTTGTGTCACTTATATTGTGCATTTGGGAACGCAATGTGCCATCTTCCCAAATAGGCTAATATTTGGCAAGTGCTTGTAAGACGGCTGTCGTGTGCAAAAGAGATGCTTCAGGGATAATTAGTTTGTGTTCACAACATGTGTGTGTTACACATAACATGGTAGAGAATATGTCCTCTTTTCTGGTGGAACAGCAGCCCAGTTTTGGCTCTCGCTGGAGACGAGGGTGTCTATATTAAGGGGAGCATGCACAGTCTTGCACAAGGACAGTCTCATTATTTTTATATCTCGTAGTGATGAGTCCATTTTGAAGCTGTGCAGTTTGTTTTCAATAGCGTTACGTAAAGCAAACCTCCCGTGATCTAATTGGTATGATGTAAAAAGAGAAGTGTTTCCTGATAGACACTTCCCACAGAAGGAAGTGTTTGTTTATATAATCAAATCATGGCCCTGACTGAGATGAGATGATCAAAGTTCAGCAGTGGGTGGGTGTGTGAAGGTGCATTCAGGTGCAGTTTAGTAACGCTTGCTGAATGCCTGATGGGTAATAGTGAGCTATGCAGTTCCTCATTCTCAGTGCTTGTGCTTCTGGTGGAATACTTTAGTCTTATTCACGCAGACACTTTGTTTCTTTAAATAAATGCAACAATGCTTAATGTTGCCTGAAGGAGGTTTGCTCTAAAAATGGATGTGGTTTATTTTCTCACAGAATGAGCTGAAATGGTAGCTCTTATTGTGGTCTAGAGAAGACCATAATTCATTTCTATTAGACCATGTTTTATGGGTGTTGTATAGACTATTGCTATATGTGTTATTATAGAATAATATTGTAAAATAAACTGCTCAGTGAATGTGTGTTTTATTATTTTTTTTAATGGCAGATGCCAGTACTAGAGGTGATATCTAGGTGGCTTATGTATGCATAATACAATTTTGTGAAATCATGTGAGTTTTGAATTTTTTTTATCAATATTGGACATTAGATGTTTATTGGATATCTCCTATATTATTTACATATTATTATTTTATTATTATAAAATATTATTATATCTTTAAACTACTACTAATAATTTAAATCTAGCCTAATATGTAGCAAATCTTAGAGTTAATAGCATTTTTTCTTAATGTACATGATGTTGGGATTAGGGTTGGGTGGATAGACGGTGCCATCGCCGATGGCCGATAGACGTTACGATGCTGAGACGGTATAGTGCCGAATTTTGACCCCCTGCCAGATTATGACTCCCCTAGTTTTGGTAGGTTTAGTGTTAGGTGTGGGG
>JAUCMT010000036.1:12667744-12705380 GCA_032357475.1 Enteromius thamalakanensis
TCTCTTTACTCCTCCCCCGACTGCAAGGGGCTGCTCTCGCCAGCCGGTGGCAGGCTAGTGTAGTGCATCTCGAACACGCCTTTTGTCAGTTATAGTTCTAGAGCTCATCTGATGTTCAGCTGAATATATTCTCAGATTTCAAATATGCACCAACCATGTACATTTTCCAGGAACAGTTATTCATTTTATTGTTTGAAAGAAATTAAGAGTTTTATTTATTATATTATATATAATATTATTTTATTTATTTATCATTTATGATGTTACTAAAAATATGCATTTAAAAGAAATGCCATTTTTATTGATCAAATATTCCTGAAATACCTCAGTTTTCACTAATATATTAAGCAGCACAACTGTGAACTTCAATATTTTGTCTTAAGCAGCAAATCAGCATATTAAAATGATTTTTGAATAACCATGCGGCACTGAAGACTGGAGTAATGATGCTGAAGTTTTGTTGTCACATTACATTTTAAAAGATAGAAAAAGTATAGAAAAAGTTATTTGCACAATATTCAAATTTTTTTACTGCAAAGTTATAATGCAGCATTGGTGAAGATAAGCGAGGTCCTTCAAAAATATCTAATTCTTTTCAATAGAAAAAGACAGAAAAGAAAACTGCTTGCATTAAGAAGTTTCATTCCATCTAAAGTTTCTGTATACAGAACTATCCTAAAATGTCCCTGCCTTGAACCTTCTTACCCCAAAGATCTTTTCTCTGAAGTTTAGGTTTGCAGTTCAAAAGCTCTGATCCAGGATTTGCAATGGCATGAACGTTAGATGCCAGCTCTGGATTGTAAATGTACACTTAGTGATCAAATGGTCTAAAAACCTCATGAAAGTAGATCTGGAGCAAAGGCTAGGATTTGGCATCCATTCTCAAATTGAATTAGGTGTTCGTATTAGGACCCAAGTACTTATTTCAGCAGTTCTTTTACTTTCGTCTTCCTTCCCTTAGGCAAAGGCATTTGATCCTTGTTGTGCCTCTCTTGATTCATTCATGTCTTTTTGGTTACACAAAATACCTACAAAGGTTATCCCAGGGGTAGGGTTTGATGGGGATTCAAATTTTCCGGTCTCGGTCAGGAGGGGGTGGTAATCCTTCCTAATGACTTAAACAGACACAGAGTTCTGTGAAAACAAAGGCTGAACATTTTAATGGGAGTTCATTCGGAATTTTTGCTTTCTTATCGTTTTTCTCCATCTTATGATGAGTCACAAGATAGAATTATATCATCAGCCCTGTTTTTACCATTACATCGTGCAGAGAGTCTTTTGCGTCAGTTAGGTTTATGAGTAAACAAGACATTTAAAGGGAAAGTGCACTCAAAAAATGAACATTCCCTCATTTAGCCGTATGAATTTCTTTCTTCTCTTGAACACAAAAGATTGTTGAAGAACGCTTGTAACCATACAGCTGGCGGTAGCCATTGCTGTACATGATATTCTTTTGTTTAAAGTGTCCTATGGGTTATGAAAGGTTCCTTTTTGGGAGTCCCAAATAACAGGTTGACATGCACGCAAGGTTAATTTTCTTATGAAATGCATTTATTTTAAACTTATTTGTTAATTGAGTTCCAAATGATTCGTTTAACAATTCATTTTTCCAAACTCCTTTAGTGATTGGTCGGTTTTATTTAAAGCAGTGTTTGTGAGCTTTTACTGCTCCAAAAGCTCACAATTTTCATTGAGACCAACAAGAAAAGCAAGCTTTCCCAGGTCTGCGTTTGATTTTGACGTCAATATTAAACAGCTTGGGCATTGTTTTAAAAGCTAGTCGTTTCAATATTTCGGAGTCAACTCTTTCTTTTGAGAGAAAAAAACTTTATATTCGGTGCACTTTTAGATTTAAAGCTTTGCAGGAAGTTTTTATTCACTTAGAGCTGTGCTACACACCACATTAAAGGTAAATTGTAAAAAAAAAAAAAAAAAAAATCCATAATAAGGGCACTTAACAGAAGACTCAAACATGTCTGGAACAGGGTAAGTATATTTTTGGTGAACTATCCCTTTAAGAGTAAAACAAATTCAAATATATATACTTGTATTTGCATTTTTAATATAAAAAAAAGTGAAGCATTTACAATGGTATGTTCCAAAGAGCACCTTAACACATCTTTTTGTTTTTCATATTTACTAACAGGGCTAAACTAAATCCCAGCTCTTCAATGTAACTCTTGAGCCCCACTGTACACTGAGGTAACATTTGTCTGCTAGCTTCAGAGTCCATATTTTTGTCATGCCAAAAGGATGTGATTAATTGTGTGTCTCCTGGCGAGGCTGTTAGACAGGAGAGAGTTAAGGGCACTCAGGTCTAATGCACTCTGACTGTACTGTCAACTCTATGCTAACACAAGCTATCTGGAGGCAACCAGAGCAGGACTCCAAATGTCAAGCACTGTTAAAGTAACTCCACGTCTAGCGCTGAAGCCATGCTCTGAATCCTAATCTCTTTGTTTATTTGATTGCTTTTATATATACATTTTGGAGCAATTCAATTATGCTCACAGATGTAAACATGACTGTGACAATGTTTGTGTATGTGTTTCAATTTAATGTAAACGTACAGATTTCAATAAATCATTGAATTCGTATTTCTTTTTTTTCTTGTGTATTTCTAATAGTGAGAGATTTTAAGATGTTCAGCTAATGTAGTATCAATAAGGAACGCATCAGCAAGACATTTCATGTGAAAGCAGACATAGCCAGCAGGAAAAGTAGGAAATAGGGCATATAAATGCTTGGATGGGCATTGTTCAGGCAGCCTGTCATGAGACCAGAATAGCTTCATCTACAAGCACTTTGTTGGCAGCATTCTTTCCCCACAAGATTCTTAAAAAATGTCTTTTGTAATTATGAATAATAATAACATAAAAAATACAGCTCCCACTGGTTAGTGTTAGTTATTGTATTATCTCACGATAAGCAATACACTTGTTACAGTATATATTAATCTTAGTATATCATTCTAGGTTCATGTTAGCTCAGGTCTATTAAATAGTTTCTTTTAGAAATCTAAAATTTATGTGACCCTGGACCACAAAACCAGTCATACGGGTGAAAAAAAAAAAAAAAAAGATTTACGTAATCTGCAAAAATTCAAAATATCCCCAATAAAGTTGTTTAAATGAAGTTCTTAGCCATCTATATTACTAATAAAAAATATAGTTGTCATTTTTCATATTTATGGTAGGAAATTGACAAAATATCTTCATAGAACATGATCTTTATTTTCTTCTTAATCTTATCTTTAATGATTTCAGGCCTAAAAGAAGAATGAATGATTTTGATCCAGTTTGGCTATTGCTACAAGTATACTCATGCTATTTATGACTAGTTTTGTTGTCCAGGGTTACATATAATCTAGCATATATATATATATATATATATTATAGATACAGAGTTCTATATCACACACAAAACATTTCTAAACGCAGTCACATTCTAAACCTTTATTGGTCTTTATGGAGTATGTTCCATTTCCTAATACAGTAAAACAATTGTGAGGATCTATGCATTAACTGAACTGAAAACTGTCCTTTTGGCTGTTAACTTCTACTTTATAAATTAGGATCCTCTCCTAATAAATCCTACTTTTCTTTAGCACCACAGAAGGCAAACTGTAGGTAGGTCAACCTCAAATGCATTTTCTGTATGTAGTCAAGTTTAAGATGAAAAATTAAAATATTACACTATAAAACTGAAACACATTGGGATCAAAATCTGGTTTGTCTGCATTAAGCAAAATAATGCTATAACCCACAAACTGTGTGGAATGTCCTATTTGTGGATTCCCTGTGTTCGTGTATGTAATACTGTTTCATATTGTGCTTTTTCCAGAGCCGACCCATCAGAGGCTCTGTTTCAAACGCAGGCGTACCCTATCAACCCTGGTTTGTTGACTCTGGGCAGCAGGGCAATAAAGGCCAGCACATGGGGCAGCTGAATGACTGATGGTGAATTGTGCTGCTTCAGCAGGCCCTTATCCCCGTTGTTTCAGCAGGAACACAACAGGGGGATGGGATGTAGTTAAGGATATGCTTTATGCTTATATCCACTAAAAATGTTCATTTTTTTAAATCACAAAGCTATTAAATCATAATGTTTCAGTGATTTCCTAGTTTAGACCTTAAAGGCATTTTTACGTAGTTCAGCTGAACACATTGATTTTTTTTTTTACGTCGTATTTTCACTTTACTTGCATAGTCAATATGGTTTTTCCTATAGATTTAATCTTTAGCCCAGCAAACATTTCCTCATTATTTTTTTCCACCGGAGATGCTCCAGCATTACGTAAAGCTTTTGAACAATCACGCTAATCAAATCATCTCCATGAGTGAGTTTGGACTTCAGTAGCTCTGCAATCTGCTACATAATGTGCCTTCAGAATCTGTGGATCTCATCTGGCAGGCCACGGCTCCGTCTCGCTGCTTTTATTCGCTCACGTGGTCTCATGTGCTGTTGTTGAACTATTAACATGCCCATTAAATGCTTAATTACCTTCCCTGGAAAAAGAGGTTTTCTCAATCATGACGGCCCCATTAAGTTTAACTGGTTAGTGGCAGTGTTTTTTAACTTGTTGAGAAGTGAAAATAAAAGAGGTGCAAGACAACAATGTATACGGAGCTCATTGTTTTCCCTTGTTTGTTTATAACTGGTTATCTCTACTGGAATTGCTTTATTACCAGCTATTTACTAGTCAGGTTATCAATAGACATTTCACTTAAGATATGACAACCCTCGGCTACTCTTTGATCATGCGCTCTCATGCAACATCGCAACTACACTTTGTTCTGCAAATTTGATACACTTTTTAATCACTTCTTCCAACATAGAATCAGATCGCATTTCAGACTCTGTTCATTAGTGACCTTTCCTGTCAAGTTTATAAATATATAAACTGACTTTGATCATTTCATGGATGATGGTGGTGGAGCTGTTAGATCAGGCTGAGCGATCAAAAGCTCAGGTCTCAGTCACAGACAGACAGCTATTGGCTCCTATCAGATTAGAAAAAGATGGTCATTGGGAGGGGAGACTGGTCAAAGACTATCTAAAGCTTTTATGGTCTATAAAAGCAACAAACGTAGCTTAGTGAGTGTGCTCAAAGGTCATGGGAATGCTCGTTGTTTATATGGACAAACACTGGTTTAAAAGCATTACACTTTTTTTTGTTGTTGTTGTTCAATGCAAAGACAAAACAAATTGGAAATGTAAGCCCCATTTTTAAACAAAAGTATGAATTTCAGGGCATTTAATACAATTTCAAGTGTCACTGCAAACAAATAATGCTAGACTTTTTCCTAGAACTTACCTCTAGTGATGTTTTTGGTCCTAAAGTCACACTTAGTGAATATGACAATGAAAAATTCAAAAGGGTCAGGAAAACGATTTAAAAACTGATACGTTATTAGAATTCTTTTATAAAGAAAAAAAGTTCAAAAGAATCATATGCATTTGAAATATATACAACAATCACATTATAAATGTTGTTGCTGTCACTTTTGATCAATTTAATTCAACTTTACTGAATAAGTGTCTTAATTCTTATTTTCTAAAAAAACGTTTTAAATGGTATTCTGTTTCCTTCAAGTTCACCCAGATGTCCTACAAGCAAATATGTGTCAATTTTAACAGTACATCTATAGTTCTTTTATTAAAACCTAGCAAAATCTCTTTAAAAGTGCACTGTTCTTCTTTTAAATAAAAGACACTTGATGTGATATTTTGATACATTGCAAAGAAATTCATGCATTATTAATTGTGGCTTGTGTGTGTACTAATATATTCTGTGGCCACTCTGTATTTTTCATGCTTGTTTGATGGTCATGCATTTTAATGAACATGAATTTTCTATGAATTTTCCTCCTGTACACATGCACACGCATACACGTGTACAAAAAAGCTTTTTCCCAGAGAGCCCCAGGGCAGAATTCCCAGCAAAAGTTAACAGGCAAATTCCAAGTCCAAGCTGAATGAAATTCCCATGTCATGTCGTGTTCTCGACTAGTCGTCCAACCATCCCCCTCCTTTTCCTTCTTTTCCAGACTCCCTCCCTCTCTCTCTCTCTCTCTCTCTCAATCTCGCAGACCTCCCTCTTTCCCTTTCTTTCATACTCACTGCTCTCCAGAGTTCTATTCTGACTCGTCTGTGTCCGTCAATGTGGGAATATTTCTGCCTCCTGCCTTCTCCGTGTCACGTTCCAGCTTCCAGCGTCCTCCTGACATGGGTTATAAAGAGAAGCACAGCTCCAGTATGCATCCGCCCCCGGCGTTATGATCACCTTTTACCTCCAGTGACTTTTTTGAACTGTTTTGAATAGGCAAACAGACTCCCTTTATTTACTTTCATTTTTCTTCAAGTTTTTTTCATCTTGAATGCAGTCTCACTTACACCGAAAGCTGACTTACAAACAGTGGAATACTCAAGTAAAACAGTGTTTACTGGCTTCAGCTCAGATGTGTGTGCATGGACAAGAGGACAGGATACATTGGGTGAGTTTGAGTGCAGCTAAATGATGATCATGTTATCCCTGTGATTGTGAATGAACAGTTACTCAAACTAAATCAAATGTTACACTTATGAAATATATATTACAATATAATTTCATATTCTATAGGCCTATATGCTTTAAAGTTTTTAGTAACCCAGTTTTCACAAGAAGACTGTATGGTTTAACTACTGTAATAAGAATATATGTAAATAGACAGAAGCGAGGTGCTCCTCAACACAATTTGATGAATTTGAATGACGATATATACAGACATGATATAACCCTAATAATCGAACATATCAATATTTTTCATAAAGTGGTTGAAAGCTCACTAGGGAGATGCTTTATGGAAGATGTCTTTGTACGACACACCAATGTCCTAACTGCAGATCTTTTTTCCCCCTAAAAATAGTCATTTTAAATGCAAAAGTGGCAGATTATCTACATATCACAGGTGTAAATTAGACTGAAAGTCAGTTCATCAGTCTCAGGTGGGGGGTTTGTGAGTGAGCGCCATGCTGAAGTTGAAAGGGAACACCTTTGCTCTCTGTGTTAAATAAAAGCTGTTGAATGACTCTCAGGGGTTCTGGACTCTGTTTGAACAACAGCACGCTCGCAGGATTTCCTTTAACACTTCACATTAGATTGATGTCTTTCTCTGCTCCGGGAGGGCCGAACAGGGTCAACATTGTCCCTCAAGCACAACCAGACACCCACAGAGACTGAAACAAAACCTAAATGTTGATTAAGGCTGTTTGTATTCACTTTGTAGAAGTATCTAAGCAATTAAAACAAGTTTAGGGTGGATTCTTTGTGGATTTAGGATTAAAACTTTACAAGTGTCGAGTGTTAAAAGGTTCAGCTCAGTACAGTTTATAATGAATCAGGCATCAACAATAAACGGCATCATTTATTAATCTAAGCTAACATAATCTTGTTAAGTGCTAATTCAAGAGTATTCATAATATATTAGCCAGTAGTCATTTCTACACACTGCAATGTTAAAAATGTATAAGCATATGTAAAAAATTTACAAAAACTAAATTAAAATTAAACATTTTTAGCTACTAAGTTAGCATAGTATCTGTTGATCACTCTAATTAGTATTTAGAGAGAAATTGCATGTAAACACACACAACTGCGGGCCCAGATGGCTCAAGCAGGAGGTTAAGCATAATATTTTTATCTAACAGGAGTTTCTCTGTGCTGATTACCGGAGTCACTGGAGAGGAAGTCATTCCTCCTATTTTATACCTCTGTCCTCAAATACACAAAGACCTCTGTGTCTAAACCATAATTGAACTACTAGCTAATAGCTACCTAGCCAATTGTTAGAATGTGATGTCCTTGTGGCCACAGACCTCATGACAAGAAACAATACTTTCACTCACCTTTAGAGTTTGCCTACTCTGGTTCTCGAGGGTCTGTAATAGAGGGACCAGATGTTGGCAGGGCTTCCTGCCACTCTAGTGGTCTCAGGCAGCTGCGTTGTGTCAGCTCCTGTCCCTCTTCTAGGGCAGTAACCGTGGGGCTAGTGGCCCTGAACATACACTGGGCGGCATTGTTCAGAAACAAGCTGGGCTCACTGGATTCAAACAGGTCTGAGCTGAAGTGTAGTGACCAGTGACTTCTAACTGAATAGTCATGTTGTTTCAGATCTGCATGACTTTCGTTCTCCTGGGGAAACACAAATGGAGATATTTAGAAGAATATTATTGCTGCTTTTTTTCTGTTCATTATATAAGGCATGTACAGATCCATAAAAGACAATTTCTTAAAAATGACTTGAAAAGTGTTACAATGTCACATTTTATCATCAGCATGTTCAATTTCCTGTTGTCTGTCAGTTTTTAGCTGTTCTCCGAACTTAATTTAATCTTTTCTCTGTTGGTTTGGCTGGTTGAAGTCACAAATTCAATGTTATAATATAATTCAACAAAGTGGAAAAAAAGCCTTCTGCCAGTACGAGTCAGGCTCAATAATACACAGGACTCTGGCAGTGAGCAGTGGTATTTTATGAGCCCCTATGCCATTAAACTCAAGGATTTGCCTATGTTTTGTATGAGATATGTGTTTTATGCTGCTCTATGGCTGGCCTATCGCATGCCTGCATGATTCAGCATACAGCAGCTCTGCCAGTGGGCTGCAGTTAAGCAATTAAAAAGAAAACAAGAACAAGTGGCTATGGTTAAAATGAAAAACGCAAGGAACAAACTAAAAACAATGGGCCTTTGTGTTGTCTGTTTTAAAATTTACGTCATTTTAAAACAAGCCTGCCTCAAAACAGCAATGCATTGCTTAGCACTTTTAGTAAGCGTTTTAAAAGTCGGGGTCATATGATGTGATTTTAAGTTTTTCTTTCTCTTTGAAGTGTTACAAGCTGTATCTATGCATTGCAAAGACTAAAGCCTCAAAAGCAAAGAGACAGTCTTTATAAAAGCTGTGACTTGTCCACACCCCCTAAAACACCTAGTTTACACAAGCCCTCACGTCTCTATGTCACTGCGTGGGTTTTATTTTCATAACACTGCAAAAGCTTTATGCAAAAAAAGAAGGCAGAGCTATTATTCTCGCTGTAGCGTTGATGTGTGCGCCATGTTTAAACTATTTAGTTTCGACTTCCAAAAGAGAACATAACTAGAAATCAGTGTTTCAGTTGTAGTTACAACACTGTTCCAGAACAGTTCAACACAAATGTTAGAGTGTGTTCAACGCATTTAAGGAGGACAATTTCTGGAGAGTAGACCATGCTGGCTATTCCCAAAAGTGGGGTAATTCCAACTTTGCAAGGACAGTTTGGCCCTTCTGACTCATAGCCTGTCAGCATGCATGTTTTCATGTTTAAAGGATTTAGCGTTTGTTTGTTGTTTCTTCGATCACAAATGCAGACATGGCAATGTTTACATTGCTCGATGCAACGTAAGGTCTTTATAACCACTGATTATGTTCACACTGAATACAACAAATGCAATGTTTATGAGGAGTTTTATTATTTTTGTGGCATAGTGTTGGACACAGCATCACGTTATGGTAAAGGCCATAACATTTTAGTCACAAGAATGAGGTATTCGGGCCAATCACAAAGCACTGGATAGCTGGCCAATCAGAGCACACCTTGCTTCTCAGAAAGATGAGCTTTGTAAAAACCCAACCTGTTAAACCCCCAACACATTGCATTACACCAAATACACAATATAATGTTCTTTTTAGCAATGTCGTGTGTCTATAAGATCTTTGCACATCGATTCTGAAATTGTCATAAAGAGTCTTTGCATGTTAAAAAATAAATACAACCTCATGTTGTGCCAATACCTTATACACACTGCTTCCAAAACATTCGTCAGTCATTAAAGAATTTGGATCAGCTTGATTTTCTGCATTTTTGTATCCATAGCAAGCATTTTGCTGGAAAAGGTTGACTAATAATGAACTCACAAATTTCGGACTCTATGACATTAAAAAGCCGTTCACATTCCAGTGCACAACCTTTAATTGTTTTATGTAAACATGAACTAAATATGCGTTACACAAACTAAAATAAAAAAAAGAGCATCTTTAGATTTAAAGAATGTACTGTTTAGAGGTGCACCATGTCTACTACACCAAAACAGCTATTTGCATCAAAACAAATGTTCATATGTGTTGTTGAAATGCAGCAAGCACCTCAGAAACAAAATAATACAACTCTTAACTGCAAAGTGCATTGCAAAGTGACATATCTAGTGTAGACAGTCAGCATCGTTGATCATGAGTTTTATTTGCTTTTGAAAGGACATGTAGCTTGCATCTGGTGTGAAGTCAGCACACTACATTATAACTCTAAAGGCTTTTTATAGTTTCAGACCTCATTAATTATAGTTGAAATAGTTCAAAACTTTACTTAATTATGTGTTCTGTGGAAGAAATTCATATGGGTTTGGAAGACGTGATGTAAATAATAAAAGAATTTGAATTTTATAGACACTAACCTTAATATGTCTTTCATTAACTTGTGTGGTGAACAAGTTCAGCATAATAAGACAGCAAATGATTTGAACAGTCCTGTGGTGGTGGCAGCCAGGACGTCTAATCTGTATTATAAACTGATCATAGTTTCTGTTCAAGCTTGATCTTGCATAAATATGGTAATACTTAGCATCTGTTCACAAAGACAGTTTCTCTTCTAGTGAAACAGATTGGTTAATGTCTGATGTTAACAGAGCTGACTCTTTGACCTATAATTATGGAGAAGCTAATTGTTTAATTCTGGGCCAGGTGTACGTTGCCTCTAGCAGATCAACAGCATCTGTTCAGCTGTTTTCTACTAACCATCGCTACTACGCAATAGCCTTTCTTTCAGAACTGAGATTATTTTTTACCCACTGTAGCAAGTGACTTCAGCCAGTTATTTTAATTGGTTGGGGTTCTCTTTAAAGGTTAATCAATATGTTTGAGGATGCAACTAACACAAATGCAGAGTATGTGATTTTTCTAATGGAAATAAAATTGCAAATGAAATAAATAGTTAAGTGCTCAAATAGTGCCTGATCAAAGATGATACTGTGTGCTACGATGGCAAGAGGACTGGCTGAATGTTTGTTTGTTTATCCTGTGGGGTCTGCTCTGAATGTGTGTGCATGCGCGTCTATGTTCGTGTGATCTGTCAGTAAGAGCATAATCTGGCCTCAGGCTTGCTTACGTGGTACAGCTAGGTCTGTCGTCTCAGAGACAGGACTTTTGTGAAGGACATTGGAATGGTATGAAACTTACAAGGTATACATTATTATATTAGTTCAGAGCCCTGCACGACATGAAGATAAAAATATATTTATCATGACCACAAATGTACAATTCATTCCCTCGTATTGGTAATTCCCTCCCTACCTTTAAATAAATCATGGCTACAAACTAAGAATTCATCACACAATCTCACAATGAAAGAGTTTATTTGCAAAAATAGACACAAAAGTTTTTATTGTGTTATTTAGCTGTATTTTTTGTTGATTTTTAGTGTAATCAAAATAACTCAAATGCAGTTCGATTGAGATTAATTTGAATGTACAATAAAAAAACAAGATTTTTGATCTTTTAAAAAATGGACTTTTATTAATTGGTTCCTTCTTTTAAGTAAACACAGCCACGTTGATTTCATTAAAACCAGGGAACAACATACAGTACAGCTTAGCCATTTTTTACCAAAACAATGGAACGACTTGGGACAACATGATTTAAAGTAATGAAACATGAATAAATTGTAAGTTTAAATCTTAATGCGATGATTTACTGAAACCAGGAGTAAATGAATGTGGCCAGATTTGAGTAAAACAAATGAATATAACTTGGAAACTAATTAGTATAACGTGTACAGTAAAAATTAATGTTTATTGCATATTTCAGTTCAATAAGTGTCAGCATGATGGTGTTTAGTGCTTGTGTAAAATAAATGACACTACACACCTTCTATAAACTTTCACATTTAAAAGCTGCTTGTGATGGGCCTTGGTTTATCATGTGACTTTATCATTACCGGCTGCATTTGGTGGTTATCAGTGTATTTCAAAGGTACAAAATAGATTTCACTACTTTGGCTGGCATATTAACATTATCAGTTATTACGGTTTATTATCAGAAATTATGGTATTTTACTGTAGACTAAAAATATTGTTACAGTATTTTTTATGGTTTTATTCCGGCAACCACAGCTGCCATTTTTTTACTATAAATTTCACAGAATTTTTTGTTACAGTGTGGCTTACAAAATGAGGGAAGAAACTAGTGCAATGTGACCATGATTTAATACAATTACAGTAACAGACTGGAGCAATACGGCAAAGAAAATTAAAGAACAATTTCTTAATTCCTAGAGATGATTTAACTTAAATGAAAAAATGTATTTAGTTGTGGGAATGAATTCTTATTTTGTGGCAACAATACTTTTTCCCCCACATCATGCGCGGGGCTCCCTACTCTAGTGTGAGTTTTTATTTTAAAACCTTCACCATTACTGTTTTAAATGTTTTGGGGTTTTTTTGTTTATACATGCGGACAATATGGCTCAATAGCCTTTGGTTATATGTTTCTGCTTGAACTACTGCTGTGCTTATTTTATGCCCATATGGAGGTTGTGCATTTAAAAAAAAATTACCCAAAACCCCAAACTTAAAGAAACTTTAGATAGGATTCAACTGGGAATGTTGTGCCAGTCACTTAGAGCCAAGGTACACAGAGCCATACAAACACAGAACACACACACTGCTATCCCTTGGGGCTAGTTTGAACACAGTTCTCCACTAAAGTGCTGAAAAAAAGAGGTGATTCTACAATAAATAATTCTATTTATTCGAAAGCTTCGTTCGGTTTCCAGGAAGCCAGCCCTAAATGAACTCATCACGTTTTCTTGCTGTTACTGCAAAAAACAGCAGCATGTGAAACACGGCTCTCCTAAGCACCCACTTTTCTCTTACAGTGGTTATGGGTCAAAGAAACTGATGCTAAATCAGTACAAAAGGGCAACATCCTTCAACAGCCCTCTGTTTTCCATCCAACTAAATCTCTCATCATGACAATAAACAGTTAAATGTGGCAATATAAAAACAGTTCTGAAAAGTAAACGTTGATAGTGACATCAAATAATAGTAGTGTTCTGTCCGTCTCTCTTCTTTTCTAGGCAGCTGAGGTATGGAAAAGCTTTAGTTTCCCATCTGTGTGGGGTTAAGTACATTTAGGTCCTCCAGCTCTACTGTTCTGCTTCACTGAGCTAACAGAGGCTGAGTTGGAGAGAGCTGAGACTGGCCCTGCATTCTGAAACCTAATATTAGAGAAGAAAAAGCACCAGAGAAAAAAAAGAAAAGAAAAAAAAACATGGCAGAGAGGAAGTGTAGCATTAAGGCTGGCAAATGAATCTGCCCAAAGTCATGTTTTGTGATTATAATGAGGGTGAAGCAGTATGGCGCAGGCGAATGAGAGTGAAATAAATCACGGCCTAATTTAGGATCTCAGGTCCCAACATGAAATAATCATTAATACAGATTTCATTTAGTATTTTTCAGTTTTTTTAAATTTGAAATGGTACTTTTGTTACTGGAGTATTGTTGCTTTGCATATGCATATACCTCTGAATACATACAATTTACATATTTATTTCAGTAAAATGAACCAAAATACTAATCAAGTGCTCTTTAATGACAATTTCCATCCAATAAATCTTACAATATCATAGGAAATGTATTTATTTATATTATTTTATTAAAAATAGTATAGTATAGAAGATTTAATATGAAATATGATTTAACATAAAATAGTTATTTTAATATTGATGCTCAACTGTATGTTCAATTACAGTTTGGAAATACATATTTCCATAAAAAAAAAAATTCTATACAATATTTAATTCCTGTTTACAAAGCCTATGCCACTCATGAGACTGAAAGTTAATCTCTTTCCTTTTAAAAGCCATAAATAACAAATCATAATAGAAAACATTTTTTTATTTATCCTTAAGTTACAGAAGATGTTAAAAGCATTCTGTTTATTTAATGACAGTGTCTCAGTAAATGTGCACTTTAGTTTAGTTTAAACCATGCAGGCTCATAGTGGATTAGGTGAAGTGAATTATTAGGCAGAGTCAGATGTGTGTGTAGGATTATATGATCAGACATAGACATTTTGAGCATTCATATGTGCCGTCTCTCCTGATCTTCCTTTATGAGGTGTTAGGAGATTGAGTGGTTTGTGGTTACCACCAACTCTGGAAAGGATAAAAATTGAACGATACAAAAAGCAGTCATTAGTGGTGGGAATTCAGTTGTCTGATGAAATGTTCGCCCGCTCATTTAACTCTGTTTATATTTGAGCGGTTTGATTATGTAGGAGCAGAGGGATTCCTTTGTTTTACGCTTTTTTTTGTCTCTGCATTGTCATATATCTTTCTTTCTCTGAATATTGTAAGCAGAGCTCCATTTTGTCATTGTTTCTCATCAGAAACAGCTGTATGTTGTCCTCTATATTTAAACATGTCCTCTAAAAATAGAAATCTGAAACTCCCTAATAAATCTTTTTTTGTGGGGGCTAGTTTAATGCCTTTCTCCTATGAAAACAATGATGAAGTCCGAGTGATTCCCTCTGCTCTTTTATTTCTCTGCTGGATCTCATAAGTTCATGATAAACAGACCTCAGCGAGAGGAAATATTTTTATAAGGCTACTTCATAAAGACAATAAAAGGCTCCCTCTGATATTTAGGGATTTAAATGGCCTTGCACTTGTACGCAGTTTGTTTCCCAATCCTCTGATGAAAACTTTATATAACTTTTATATAACTGTTTCTGTTTATTTTAAGGCTTAAAGAAAAGTTAGTAGGAAACTCTCTCTTTTTTTTAGCAGTCAATGTTCAGCACGTGGAAAAGCAGGACTTTTAACTTATTCACACCAAGCGCGATAACGATAACCATAAAGATATAGTACTAAAAATCGTTCTTGTTAATGTTAAAGAATAGCAGCGTCCACACTACGACTATAACAATAAAGGACAGAGAAACGTTATCGTTGGAAATCATTTTCAGAACTTATTTTTCGAGCTGATGAACGATAGAAACATTGACAGCCAATCAGAATCAACCCTCCTATCACGTGCTTGATAATTTAAAGCAGCAGACACGCTTGAGCTTATAATAAAGAGAGGATATTGTTCGCTGGTGTGGACACAAACATAGACATACAGTACATAGACAACATCTATAAAAGTTTAGTATAGTATAAAAAATATATGAATTAATTAAAGTCAGTGCAAAATGCACCTGCTTACAACTCCACCTGTTTGTTTGTTCTTGGGGAATTGATAGCACAGGAAAATGCCTGACCAGCTAAAAGTGACCTGCTTGGTCAACAATGCTTTGCAGCAGGCCGGTTGGCATGCTTGTGGGAGGTCTAGCTGACATTGACTCATTTTAACCCTGGCTGTGAATACTAATGACAGCAGTTGTGCACCCATTATTGTCTCAACTTAAATATCATGTTATAGTTGAGAAACAGGTGCTTGCTCCTGTTAAAACTATAAGGGGCTGCAAAAATAAAATGAGAACCAGAGAACAGCTACACTGGTTGACTTGCTCAGTGTGGAACAACAATTTTAAAGCGACTCGTTTGCTTGACGTCTATTTGTGAAGTCAAATGAAAGAGTATTGGCTCATGACAGCTTTGAAGCTCAGGTTTGGCTCGGTTTCTGATTAAAGCCAGGCTCCGTTGGTCAAGGCCCTGAAATACTACAGACTGCTGGCTTCAATAAAGGCCTGCCAAAAATGAGCTGCCGCTTTCCTCTCTTGATTGCGGTACATAACGGTGGTTCCATCTGGAGGACAATGGTAAAAAAACACTCTCAAAGTATTTCTATGGACTGTTGTAGGGAAATATAGTGGTGTAATTCATTCATGAATTATGGTCCCCCGTGACTAAGCTTCAGGAAAAATATTTTCTGATGAATGTATTTAGTCATTACAAAAGATGAGGAGGCGTGTGCTGAAAAATGGATTTAGAGCATGCTTTCAGTGACTTACTAATGTTTACGCTGAATTGTTTGAAGCCAAATCTGTCTGTCAAAGAACAGATCATAGTAGAGGCTCGATTTCAGTCATATCTATTTTAATTGAATAATATTTAAAGAAATAATTTCACCTACAATCAAAATTTGCTACAAATGTACTCACCCTCAGGCCATCCAAGATGTAGAAGAGTTTGTTTCTTGATCATAACAGATTTTAAGAAATGTAGCCACTTGCTCACCAATGGATCCACTGCAGTGAATGGGTGCCATCAGAATTACAGTAGAGTTAAAACAGCCGATATAAACATCACAGTAATCCAACTCCAGTTCATCAATTAATGTCTTGTGAAGTGAAAAACTGCATGTTTGTAAAAAAAATCATTCAAGATGTTAAACCTTTCCAGCTTCCCAATCCATAATTTAGAATTGTCCAGATTTGTCTGAATCAGGAGAGAAATATTCACAAGCAAACACTGTTTTTCTGATCATTTACTCACCACCATGTCATCCAAGATGTTCATGACTTTTTTTCTTCAGTCAAAAAACAAAAATTAAGGTTTGTAAGTATAGTTAACTTTAATTTGACTTCGTGGGTTGAAGTTCCAAACTGCAGTTTCAATGCACCTGTAAAGGGCTCTGCATGATCCCAGCCAACAAATAAGGGTCTTATCTAGTGAAACGATTGACTATAATCAAGCTAGTGCAAGACGAGCATTTTTGGTTAAAGTATGTATATATTAGGGGTGTAACGGTTTCACAAAAATTACGGTTTCGGTTTGATACGACGCAGTGGAGTCACGGTTCGGTAAGTTTTCGATACAGCAAAATATATATATATATATTTTTTTTTAATTATTTTATTTTTTTTCACATTTTTTTTTGTTTTAACATTGAACGACAATTTAGCTATACTTCACATATCTTCTGGGGTTTCTTCTTGGCAGCAAATAAAACAAAACCTCCTTCATAACCAAAACCAAATGCTCCTTATAAAAAATTATATGTAATGTTATAGTAGTTATAAACTAATAGAAAGTAAAGAACAATTTTGATTTGAAATGGAAGTCCTTTTCAATAATTTCTTAAGTTTTTTTAAGTTTAGAAAGATGAGTGTGTCCACATTTTCTTCAGACAGCACAGACACACGGGCCGCTGTTGTGCTTCAGCTAAAGAAGGTCACAATCTTTCTATTCTTTGCTAGGAGGGCTCAATAACATTTAAGATTTTCCTAAATCCCGCATTAGAATCTGCGGCTATAAATGTACTGATCGCTGTGACGGATCGATTGTTTTGCCCTGTTCGAATCTGTTGGAAATGCCTGCCTGAATGCTGCGGGACAGTTTGTAATGTGCGTGTTTTTATATTTCGTCTGTTTGGGGGTGGGAGAGGCAGTCAGCACGTTGCCTGTCACGTCGTTTGCGCTGCCTTGATGAGTGTAGCACTGAAAACATTATATTTTACACACTTTATTCTCTTTATATATATATTATCGTTTCACTAAATAAGACCCTTATTTCTTAGCTGGGAATGTGTAGAGTCCTTTGAAGCTGCACTGAAACTGCAATGTGAACCTTCAACTCCTGGCTTCTATTGATGTCCACTATATGGAGAAAAATCCTGTTTTTTCTGCGGAAAAAAAAAGACATGAAAACTTTGAATGACATGGGATGACTACATTTTCAGAAAAGTTTTATTCTGGAAGTAAACTAATCCTTTAATGATGGTTTTGTTTCTTACACAGCTTTTTTCTTCACAAGATGTTAATTGATGGACTGAAGTCATGTGGATTACTTTGCTTTTATCAGATGTTTAGACTCTGCAGAAGATCCACTTGTGAGCAAGTAATGTAATGCAAAATTCTCCCTTGCTTTTTTTTTTTGACTGAATTCAGTTAATTAAGCTGACGTAATCATCCTTTTCAAGTTTTAAGATTAAATCCCAGACCTCTTTTAACCTTGTATTGATATTGGAAGAAGTTAAGCAATTTAGATCTATTTTAACATGCAGACAGGATACGACCCATGAGATTTCTGCGGGAAAGAAGGACTTGTTCTGGGAAAAGTCCAGTGCCGTTTCCAAAAACATGAAAAGATATGAACCACAAGAACAACAGTTCAGTCATATGCTGTTTTCCAACCATAAAAATACTCTGAATTACAGATAGGGCCACAGATAATAATTTTTAAACTGTACATGTGCATAATTAGAAAGGAATGCATACTGACTATTCATCTCTCAATACACTGCTCTCACATCCTAATATGATTCATCCAAGTTCATGTCCTAATTTATTTATGTTTTACGCACAGTGGCTTTCAAACAGTCAGATAATTGGCCTGGCTCAGCCGAACGCCATACAACTTAAGCACACATTATTGTTTTTTTTTGCCTTTTCTGTCTAGTTAGGGAGGATTTTGGTCTTGACTAATCACTGTGGTTGAATGGAGGAGTGTGTGTACCGGAAAGGACTCATAGTGATACTGTGTGATGTACGATCTCTGACACACACAAACACACAGATTGGGAAAGAGAGTTTTTCCACTGAAGGTCTTATCCTAACGCTGAGGGGGCTGCTCTGTTATATAGATCCTTATGACTCATACAGTAGCCCTGCATTTTTTTCTTTTGTTTTGTCCATCAGTTCTGAAGAGCCAAAGGGAGGACACTGAAGTTTCTTTGTCATTTTGTCTTACTTTCTTTTGCTCTCTTTTCTCTGCAGTGTGAGATCGCATAGACGGACCACAATGTATCATCACACTCCAGGTAAGACGATATATATAGTGTTAATCAGGTAATATATATCACAAATTGTAGACACAAGACTAAAACACTATCAGTAGATAAAGTATTAAAAATAGTCATTCATTTATTGTTGCTGTTATGTTTGGGAGAGAGTATAAGCATCACAGACTGCAGCACTTTGTAAAAGGTTATGAGATTGCCTTGCACAGAGACTCACAATGTTTTGAGTATTTACAACTGAAAATACTGTTTAAACATCAAATTATGGTGTAGAGCCTGGGAGAGATTCATAATTATAAGATAGTAATGAGGGTGAATGTAGAGCATCGTAATGCAAGATTGCATAGAAAAACAGACCCCACAGTTAAATGAGATTTGGAAAGCTTGGTAACAGATACTTTCCAGATATATGGTACAAAATATAGTTTTACATTTTTACTTTTAAAATTTAAAACAACATTTTGTTAAAAAATCTATTTACCAACTTTTGCAATGTTATATTATTATATATTATTATATAAAAAACAAACAAACAAAGGGAAAAAAAGCAGAACTTTGTGTTATAAAAATATAATAAAGCAATAATAAAGACAAAAATTCATCACTGATGATAATAAGAAATAGAGGGTCATGTGACTGAAGTAATGGCAATTAAAAATTGTAATCGTCAAATATTTTAAAGTTACTTTAAATTGAAAAAGTACTTTATACTTTTTTAAGTTTAGTTTAGTTTAGTTGTTTAATCAAATAAATAAAATTGCCAGAGAATAGGTTTTAAATACACAAACAATGCTGGAAAACGAATGGATTTGTGGGACCTGAAGGATTTTTCTGAAGAACAGCAGACAGTAGGGACACAGTGTTAAGAATTAAGTGCAATAAACATTTGTAACTTTTAATTTATCTTATTTGTAAACATATTTTATGTGAAATGTCTTCTTCAGGTCAGTACTAAATAAACATTAACATTCATTTCGTATGATCGCTCTTATTTTGGTAAAAAAAAATAACAGATTCTAAAGGGGAGTGTAAACTTTTGACCTCAACTGAGTGTGTGTGCGTATATATATATATATATATATATATATATATATTGAATGAAAATGTCTTACTACAACTATTACAGTGACATTATTAAATAGTTTTCCCTAAAATTAATGGAATATCAGTTCAGGATTATATGTCAGGAATTATGACATTGTTTTATAAATGTAGCCTAATGGTGAATTGATACATATACTGTATGTTAAAGAAGCTCAAACCCCCTGAGGTCAGAGAAAGCAAAAATCACGATTTTAGTAGTGTACCTATACTTCTAAGAAGTGCAACGAGTCTAATTCCTCATTTACACTAAAAGAGGAGTCTGTCTTCCTCTAAGTGAGACAGACCGAGACATTCCATTACACCCACGTGAATGACTGGCCCTGAGTGCCGTCTACCTACTGCTGAAAAACATCAGACTACCTCAAGCTTTCTGTCCATCCAGCTACACATATTCCATGTTGACTCCTTTGTTTTACTTAAACCAGCCAATATGTCCTGGCAATTTGGCAATAATTTACTGGTAAACTTTCCCTGATGCCTAGAAGTGGTTTTACGAGGGACAGAGAGAAAGACAGAATGTCAGGGGTAGGATTGCATTTTATAATTAATTCTTTATTCAAGGTTATAATTTCTATTATGATCGTCTCAACTGCAATCGTCAATCATCTTGTCAGAGAATAATAATGTATATGCTGGATCAGAATGTTTTTTTGTCTGATCTTGTTTGACAGTTTGATGAGGAGAAATTAAACTTGTTACTAATGACTGTGGTTGCACAGTAACATATAGCATTATTCTGCTGTTCGGAAATTTCCAGCCTGTCTGTAAAAATAGTTTTCTCTGCACATGAGGTTACGGTACAGCCTAAATGTAGGGAGAAATCCCAATATAATTACACTCTTTAAAACAACATCATTATAAGCTACGGTTCAGCACTTCTCTTTATAGGGATTTAAAAAAATGAAGGTGGGTTCAGACTGGTTTTAACTTGCGGTCTCTCCCTCTTTCGCTTTCTTTCAGTACCACACAATAAGTGATCCAGAGAGCGTCTGTGGATGAAATGGTTACAGCTTTCCTCAATGAAAGACAAGCCACTACTGAGGAGATGGCTTTAGTAAGCAATGCGCTGGCTGCTTACTCCTTCATAGCAGGTAAAAACAGGTTTGGTACACTACTACACAAAGAGCCCGCAAAATTATACTCTGTACAAATGCAATTAATTTTATTTTATTTTCAATTACAATTTAGTCTTCTAACATTTGACTAAAATGGCACTCCTTGCTTTTTTATTTTATGTAATACTTTAAATGAGTTTTTTTTACATATACATAATTTATATTTATTATGTATATTTTTAATTTCTCAGTAGCTTTTACTAAACACTACTAATCATAAATTAAATATGCACAAATATTAATAAAATAATTAATCAAAAACTACAGAACAAGCTTTTGATGACATGTATTTTCGTGTATTTTTTATTTTATATATTATATTTTATTATATGTACAAAACCTTACTTTCCACTTAATTTTTTCAAATTTTTAAGTTTTTTTTTTTTAATGTTTATTACATTTAAAGTACAAGGAAATCCACTGTGAAGAAGAGGAGAAAGAAATGTTCAATTACTTTCTGAAATTAATATCAGTGAGTAGCCTAGCTGCATTAAATAATCATGATGTCAATATTTAGAAAAATAATCATAATTT
The DNA here is from genome assembly GCA_032357475.1 of Enteromius thamalakanensis. Classification (NCBI taxonomy): domain Eukaryota; kingdom Metazoa; phylum Chordata; class Actinopteri; order Cypriniformes; family Cyprinidae; genus Enteromius; species Enteromius thamalakanensis. The sequence continues at coordinate 12,689,251 of JAUCMT010000036.1, forward strand.
TGCCAGAATTGGGCATCCTTACTGTAGACTACATGTTTCTACACTTTGGTAAAACTTTTACTTTTTTTTTTTTTTTTTAGATATTTATACTATTTCAACAAAATGTGGTAAAAACCTCTGTGTTAAGGACAACATATTTTATTAGGCTATGTTTAACTTAATACTTCTAGTCCTACACCCTTATGTGTTAAACAAATTATGACAATTATGTATTAAAAATGACACAAAACATGTTAAAACACAGCACATATTATTTACCATATCCTTTTGTGAGTGTATAAATATATGCATACAGCAAAAATCATGTAAATAAATAAAAACAATCGATTAAGGAGTGGCTTGTGCAAATTATTAGGCTATAAACAAACTATTACAAACCTTTTATTTCGTCAAATATACTGTAAGTGGTTCGGTGCTAACTGTTACTAACCTTCTGAACTGTTCCTGCAGATCACCCTGAACGGGCGGCACTGTATTTTGTGTGTGGAGTGTGTTTGGGACTGGTTCTGACTCTCATCGCGTTAGTGGTGCAGATCTCCTGTCGAACCGACTGCAAGACGCAACAGGCACCCAAGAGAACCGGCAAGACCGCGGAGAGCACCAGCGACACTAGCGACAGCGACTCGGACTGGGACAATAGCTCCGACCTGTCGGCACGCCGTCACCGGCGCTTTGAACGGACGCTCGGTAACGTGTTCACCTCCGCGGAGGAGCTGGAGCGCGCGCAGCGACTGGAGGAGCGCGAGCGGATTATCCGGGAGATCTGGATGAACGGACAGCCGGACATGCCGGCCACGCGCAGCCTCAACCGCTACTATTGAACTCTCTGAAAGCAAGGAGACGGAAATTTGGGGGAAATATTGTACATTAGCTATTAAAGACTTTTGGGATACAGTAAGGGACTGAAACATAGAAAAAGCCAACACTTAGGGTACGCTTTGGAACATCTCTTCTTGTGGCACTGGCACTACTAATGAAGCATTAGTGTTTTTGACGGTGCACTCGGTACATTTTTTGTTTATGTTGCGCTAATAGTCGTTTTGTATCTATAGGCTATTAAAGACACCTATACTGACCCCTGGTGGCGTGGGTGAAAAAGCAACGTTTAATTAAATTACTGTTTGCCATTGAGATGTCCTAAATTAACTGATAACTTTGCTCCATGTAAAATAAATAAGTTCTTATTAAGGGACTGGTTTGACCATTCACTTCATTATTTGTATTTTTTTTAAAAATGCTATTAATTTCTTAGTGTGTAAAACTTTAATGAGGAAAAATGACCTGAGTGCACCTTTTATAAAACATGTTTTAATGAAGAATTCACCATGACATGAAAAACAGGTGAAGGAAAAATAATATGCTTATGCTATGGATATGCTTGACTTGAAATACTGTATTTTTGAATTAGAATGAATTTTGTCTGAAATTAGGTTTGGCCACGTGGACAGTGGACAATTCAGACACCTATTTTTATCGAAATGTTATTCTATAGTTGACTAATATCTTTTTTTATTTAAGCAAAATGTCTTTCTGTTACAAACACTTTTGTTATACTAAAGCTTTGTCTTGGAGCTCAGGGTTTTCATGACCTCTGTGAAGGATTTCTCTTCATTTGTCATATTTTGTCAACTGACAAAACAACATGATGGTCTGTGCCTTCATTTTAGAAGACATCAATCTAAAAATTAAAAGATACTGGAAATCCTATAGATGGTTTTTCTTAAAGTGGTTCAGACAGTGTGGCGATCAGAGTATCTTTTTATTCTTAGTGCATGCCTTCTTCAAGCAAGTATTATTTATGCATGGAAGACAATCACCCTTTGCTTGTACTAGATTTTTCACAGAATCTATTTTTTACCAGGTGCTATAGGGAAAATCTATCCGTGTGTGAGCACAATTGAGTCCTACTTTATGGTCCAGAAATGTCAAAATAATGTCAGATATATAAAACATGTTCATGTGCTTATTTCACCCTTTGCTGTTCAACACATGGAGCATTTTAATAATGTATCCAAGACACTCACGTGCTTCCACTGTCTCATTCCATACTCATTCAGTTTAAAAATATTTTGATTTCATATAAATATATGGATTATTAGAAATGAATTTGCATTTGGTTGTTTTTTAATATGGTTGTTTTGAATGTGTATGAAGTAATGTGCCAAAAGTTTGTCTGTGGATAAAGTCACTACATATTTCCATAAAATAAAAACAAAGATTTAAAAAAAAAAAAAAAACTGGTGTAATTCTGAATGTGTCTTTGCAAAAACCCTAATTGAATGCAATAGTGCCCTCTGATGAACAGCTGCTATGACAGAATCATAAACATTTCAAAGATATTTATTTCCATCTGAGGACATGCAAACAAATAGATGAGCGTTATAAATAGAAATAAAATGTATAAAGACATGTCTAAATTAGCATTGAATGGTGCATGCTTTATATTAGTTTAAAAAGTGTAAATGCAGAATGTTTAGTACAAACATTTGAACAATTATTTTGACAGTGATTTATACAATTATTAAAAAACTATTTTCTCCACAGTTTAACCATAAATATAGCAATTGTTATAAAATACTAAGTGTTCCCTTTCCATATACTTTGCATAAAATTATGACCGAATTCTACAAAATATAAAAATATACATGCAAATATAAAACCATGTAAATGTATCAAACATTATGGTTATCAAAAAAGAGCAGCAAGTGAAATATGTCAATGTAACTTATAGAAAACGTACATAGTAAATGTAAACCAGTTTTAATTCACTGAGCTTATAACTAATGGTACCAAACTGCAGATCCAGATAACTGCCAGCTTATAGTGGTTATAATATTTGCTAAAAATAAACCAAAGTTTTTACATGTTTAATGAAGACTTTTTTAAGAAAATGTAAGGAATAAACTGGAAATTTGAGTTGTATTAGCAACACTTCAGCTGATCATCATTCTACTTTTTAAATTAATAATTAAAAAAATGGCTTCATTAGCTCTGCTCCCAACCTCTAAAATATGTGAAGAAATCCCTAATTGTACCTTTTGATCATGCTTCAAAACCATGACTTTCTTCCTCTCTATTTCTTAAATCTAAATACATTTACTTGAAAAGCAATGGCATAATATACAGTCTTGTTCTTCATTTGATCGAAATAAGAGCAAATATCTGCAAACGGGCTCAAAAAAACAAAACAACATAAAGGAAAACAAGTTTTCATACGATAAGGATAAGTATCTAGTTCAAAGCATAAACACTTCTTTTTGCTACATTCAACACATTCATGCAACATATATTCCCATGACTTTAATCAGATTTCGGCTCCAATTTAAGGCTTTAAATTGTGCAAGAGTAAAATTAAAATATTTACTAGCTTTATCCCAAATAAAACCTTATATTAAAAATGTACCTGCCTTCTCGCCCCTCCTAATCGAGGACTTGTACTCTGCAGTGTTTTGAGGGATTGTATTGGAGTTGAGGTATAACATGGGTTCCTGTTTAACAGCTGTTTGGCAGTGAGGTGCAGCGCAGCTCCATTCATAATGGGACTGATCACAGCCATACTCTCTTTATCTAACGTAGCATCGCTGATGCTATCAGAGGAGTGGGGTTCTGCACTGAAGTAAACAGTGCTACTGCAGTCTGCAGGGCAGGTGTTATACACTGCACCCTTCTCTGGAGACTGTTGTCTCACTTCAGCAACAGAAAACACCTCTTGGTTTGCAGTTGGACAATTGTTCAAATGTTCACCTGCTTCTATTTTTGGCTGGTTACCACCGTCCCCTCCAGAGTCTAAGTCGGGTTCATCGTCATTCTCCAGGATGACTGAAAGCCCTCTGTCTCCATACATGCAGTTGATCTTGTCTGCGTTTCCAGTTTTGAGAGCCAGATATATTAAGATATGATGATGGTGCCAGTCGCCCTCTAGAGGCTGAACAGAAGAACCTCCAGGAGCAAAACCGGTCACTGAGAAAGTGCCGTGCTTGTTAATGGAGGATTTGAGTGTTGAGTCTTTGCAGTCCACATCGGTTGTGCTGTCAGTAGTTGTCAGGCTCATTTGGAGTCTGAGACTCTGGAGGATCTCCGTAGATTTTGGATGAAGAAATCGGTAGTAAAGAACAACAAAGATCACACCTAGAAAATAGAGAACCGAGAAAACTACATTTGTAATGTTATCTTACACAACATCAGATATTTCAATTATTATTTTTTTCTTCTACCAATACATAGCAACAATATTTATAGTAAATATTAGATTTTTTTTCCAGAAATATCAGATATTTAATTATGCATGCTTATTTTCTATTCAGATTACTGTCATTTAACAGCAATGTTTAAAAACACTAAAAACCCAAAAATATAAAAATTCTGTCATTAATCCTTGTGACAAGGCCCAGAAAGGTCGTAAGGTCTTAGAGAAAATAGTACAAGTGACAATAATGGTTCAACCGTAATGTTATGAAGATAAAAAAACATTTTTCGAAGGCGAGTAGCACTTAGCATTTAAAACCATTAATTTGAGTTTTTTCAGTCTTAATTTATTTAGATAAACATGATTCTAATAATCATTAAGATTAGGCCTTTTTATTTTAGTGTATTCTTTACCGATAAGGAAGCTGCATAAGACATTCAGAGGGACACTCATGCTATTCCACGAAATCCCGCCGAGCGAGTCTGATGCCAGAAGCAGAAGGAACGTGTTCTCCAGCAACATTAGCTACAACACAGATAAAAGCTATGGATCAATAATCTTTGAAATCAGCAGACAGAAATAAAAAAATAACAACTGTATGTTAACAAAAATGTGAGCTTTAAAAGTGAAAACAGCCTTGCAGAATTGTACACACTCCTGCTAGTTTTCTAAATATTTTGCGCAGTGTTTCAATATTCTCAAGATTTGCTCAACAGTTTTAGATTTACTAACAGTGTATCTGAAACTATAATAAAATTGTAGGATATACTGTATATATATATATATATATATATATATATATATAATTTTTTTTAAATAATTAAAACAAATAATATAAATGACATAAAAAGAATACTATGAAAGTATATAAATAACACTAAAATAACACTCCAGTGCAGAGAAACCAACCAAATAGAATCCAGTCATGCGGTACCGAGAGGGCCCATCTTTAACGTTAAGAAAGAAGAAAATGTGCATTGCCCCTAAGATGAAGTTGAAGAGCCGCCAGGAAGCACGGTTAGTGCAGATGTCTGTCTGCTGGGACACTTGCCAGAATGTCATAATGAGCCAGTGGAAACCTGAGCAGGGATTTAAACAGACAACCACAAAGAAGCCATTTAATAACAAGTCATCCCTTTCCAGGTAAGAGTTGAGCAATAACAAATTGCTTAAAAGCACTCATGGCTGTCACGCAAACTTACTGTGAAAGTTTTTGTGTGTGCAGGCTTTGTCTCCACTAAAACACATAGCTTGACTCACCCACGACTCCACAGGACCACCAGTGAAACGTACTGCAGAAGAACATTAGGCTGGCCACCCTGGCACCCAGCATGCCCCCTCTCCATATGAGCTGGCACAGCATTGCTGCGGGGGTCGTGTGCAAGTGACCGGGACGGAGAAGAAAGCATGAACGGCTGTACAGGACCAGAAACCAGGATACATTCACCAGGCTCAACCCGACACTGTAAACCACTGTAAAAAAAATGTAAAGAGATCCAGGGAATAAATGGTTTCAGTCATGTGACTATATAACTCAAGGAACAGTTTACCCCAAAAATAAATGAATAAAAAGGGATACAAATTTACCCTCAGACCATTCAAGATGTAGATCAGTTTGCTCCTGCATTGGCATAGATTTGGAAATATTTTGCATAACACCAGTTGCTCACGAGTGGATCCTCTTCAGTGAATGGGTGCCGTCAGAATATGAGAGCTGATAAAAACAGTAATTTACAAGTAACCCACAATTCAATTCTGAATTGAAAAGCTTTGCCATTAAGGCATTTTTGGATAAAATACCAGTCTATAATCTAAGTGAGAACACCCACCATTTGTTTAGAACTGTTTTCCCTTGTCAGTGGTGTTTAACCTGCATACGTTTCTCTCCTGATTCAGATTTTAAATGGAGAACGCAATATTATAGAGAAGCCAGAACACATGAATTCACAAGACATTATGTGATGAAATGGTAAATATTGTGATGTTTTTATCAGCTCTCATTCTGACTGCAGAGCATCCATTGGTGAACAAGTGATATAATGCTGTAATTTCTATAAATCTGTTCCAATAAAGAAACAAACTGAAATACATCTTGAACTGCCATTGGTGAGTGAAATTTCATTTATGGGTGAACTTTAAGTATTGTGCAAAGCAGGAATGATTCATTCACAATTACGTGTGTCTTGTGTCACCTTAATAACATAATAGCACAACCAAACTTTTTTTGTATTGCTCAGTGGCTCATTCAGTGAAAGTCACTGAATAATTTATTACTTCCAGAGAAAACTGTTGACGTGACACTAGTTCTGTTCTGTGCCAATTGAGAGTTGTGTACCTGGTGACAGAAATCCAGGGTGAAGAGTGAATAAACTGTAGGTCTGCAGTAGACTTTGAGGCAGACTGAGTGTCAGGGCCTCGATCAGTAACAGAGCAGACACATCAGCCTGCTGCATTAATACTGCACCAAACTTAGCTTGCCCACCCTGAGACTTCATGCAGCGCCATAACCTGCAAACATAACAATATAAACATCTCAGAAACTAGTAGCTTATTGTAAGACACATCACTGAGTGAAACCTGATATAAATATGCACAGGAAATATTTCATGTGGGCTTTTAATTATGTTTTTAATCAAAAATACAGTTAAATCTTGAAATAATATTACAATAATATTGTGTGTGTGTGTGTGTGTGTGTTTTATAATTTATAAGTTCATTACTCTATTCATCAGTATTACATGATCCTTCAGAAAACATTCTAATATGCTAATTTAATGACCAAGAAACATACTATTATCGATGTTGAACACATTTGTGCTACTAAATATTTTTGTGGAATTTGAGATACTTTTTTCACAATTTTTTGATGTATAGAATGAAAACTGAAAACGCAAATATCAGATTGTTCACTGCATTTAAGTACACACTGACTGTAGTAGTGTGATACTTTTGTGACAAAAAATAGCAATAAAACTATTTATTTGACAAGGAATTTTATGTAATATAAAATACATTTTTTACCAAAACAAATTCTTATGCACTCAAACCTCTTAAATTATAGTAAGAGACCTGACTAGTGCTGTCAAACCACATATATATATATATAAATAAATACACACACATACAGTATATATATTTAAAAAATAATTTAAGTGTATTTATATTCTTATATTTTGTATTATATATAAATATATTTAATATATATGTATATATATGTGTTTGTATTTATATATAGGCTACATATTAAATATACACAGTATGCACACATATTTTATGTAATATGTTATGCAATTACTCATGATTAATATGTGATTAATGACCTGTGATAGACGCCCAGATGCAGGCAGTGCACAAGGAGAAGTGAGGGCTTGGATGGTTCTGCATCAGTGATGTACCACTTCAGACTGAGCAGCTGGACAAGCGTGAGAGGCACACACAGAGCCAGAGTCAGCCAGGCCAGCAGCTCCTGTCCCGTCCAGAGGTAATGAGTAAAGCACAGTACAACTGAAGACATAAACAAACACGTCAGACAATAGAGTTTATTTACAACAGTAACACTGGACCGACTTGAGATGAATAACAGCACTATTGTCTTCTGCTTATAGCTGAAATGAATTCATTTCATTATCAACTGACTTTACAAAGTTAGTGAACCAAATCAACACTGACTGACTTTTGTCTGTAGAGTTTGCACAATGATTTTTATAATAGTCTTGTAGAGATTATTACGTTATTATGTTCAGATGGAACTATCTAAAAGGGTATATATTTGGATGAAATAGTTTTTGCAAGCATCTTTATTTGTCATTGACATATTGGTGTGATTGCACAGCAAAAAAGGCTAATAATATAAATATAACATACAACACTTATAATAGATCAAATTAATATAGATTTATGGTATTTGACGCTAATAAGTCATTCACAAATGAGACCTTGAATGCACAAATTAATAATTTAACGACATGTGAAGTATTCTATTATTTAATACCGATATTTTAAAGATTTGTGTTAGCATTCTCAGTCTTTCTTCTCGGTGTGTGTCTAATGTAAAGCATCTGTTTGACAGAACACGCCCCCTGCTCTCCATTCATGAAAAAGGCGCTCAAATGCTGTAAAATCAGAGCTGCAATAACAAAACTGAACTCAGCAGTGGAATAAACGGGGGAAAAGCACATCCACGTGCCGATGCAGTTTGCAAAATATGTCCAGTGAGCACAGATAGCGGTTTGGAAAGGAATGATTCATCAGGAAATAACTTACGTGCCGCTTTCTCCAATAAAACAATGACTCCTGAAAAAGTAAAGAGGCAGATGTGACTCCACATGATCGCACTTCCCTTTCGATTCTGCATCGTTGCACTAAGGCGTATTTTTAAGTTCGTGGTATTAGTTCTGCTATTCAAACACAGCTTGAGCGCTAGCTGCTGCGTGATGTCTCTCCAGTTTTGGAGGCTGCCGCTCAATGTGACGTCACGCAGCGAGCAATATTACAGCTGAACAGTATGAAACATGTGGTATTAAAATTGACCCAAACCTTTATCCTTTTTATCCTATTTGGATCAAACAACAACAAAGAAACAAAAAACAAACAAACATAAAAACATAACAACCTAGTAAGACCCGGACTGTGATTTTTTTTTATTCAGCTTTGTTTGGTTTTTATTAATATTATATAATATAATAATTGTTTTCATTATTATTTTAAAATTATTGTTATTATTATAATTTGCCTATGTGTGAACTCTTGTATGTTACCTCTTCGATTTCTTTGTGACCTGCAATCCGCAGTTCTGTATCCAATTATTGCTTCAGTTAAAAAATAAATAAAAACAAACTTTCTTATGTAGTAATCTGCAATAACCTACATATAATATAGCCTAATGTAAGTCAAAAACACTTGTGTAATTATGACGTAAAAGTCGAAATTATGAAATAAATGTTTAAATTATGACAAAAGTTCAAAATTGTGACATAAAATGCCAACAATTATGACGTAGACCTTAATGCCATAGTTTATGATTTATGTTTTCCGCCATTATAATTTACCGGATGATTTTCTTTAATCACATTTGCATATGAAACCAAATTAACAAACAGTACTGCGATTACTCAAATAAAGATCTGATCACGTGAGAGTCATGAGCCCGCTCGCGCACATGACTCATCACGTGATCGCACATTGCTTTATAAAGCCCCATAGGGGTTTACTCAACTGTCGTTTGTTTTCGCCCAGTCTAATTTTTGGGGAGTGAGACACACCTTTCAAAGAAAACAATTGCCAGCAGACGAAAGACAGGTAGGTCTGCTAAAATCTGCTTTTAAATCACGTTGACGTATTTAATTTCATTTTTGTTTTGTTCCTGATTTTGACCTCCAGTTAGATATTGAAAAAAAGGTCATGGCCATATAGAAGCATGTTTTCTATTATAATAGGAAAATTGTAACGCGGAACATTAAATTAGGTAATAACATGCTTTTATTTCAAAGTACTTCCTGCTTTATGAAGTGTGATGTTGAAGGCTTACAGCGACTTCGTTTGATTTAAAAATATGGATTCATTGTTTGAGTATGTAAACAAGGCCTGGAGTTCAAAAAGAAAGCAGGAGCGCTGGAAACCAGAGCTTGTGTTTAGACCCTGTGAACGCTTCAGTTGATATTGCGCTGCTCGTTGACAATACACAAACACGATTAGATTTCAAACAGTCCTTGCTTCAGATACATCTGACTACTACTGTAACATGGTACTTAAATGCCGCGAACAGCCTTATTTTTACGTTGTTTACTAAATTGACTTCTGACCGCGTAAGTACCATTTTTAAAGCTGTACTTAAGTCGTCGAAATGACTGCGAGGTATAAGATTGGAGCTGGCTGACCTTCTCAGAAATTAGCTTGAACTTGCTGACTCATTCACGACTTCTGATTGCATGATGTCATTTGTATACCGTTTACAGGAAGTCCAAGCCAGCATTTATGAAGATTATATTGATAAATATCATAAATGATACTAATACGTGATATTGAAAATTTATTATAATTGTATAGAAAGTCTATTGGTGTCTTTTAAACCAATGAGTTAGGGGCCTCTTTTAAAAAATTAATAAATAAATTCTTACCCATATTAGTTTTCACGGCTTGTTTGATTGTGTAACCATTAGGAGACTTAACCATGTTTAAGAGGTCTAGAGCTTTCACTTCTGCATGACTGCAGTCTGAAGGGGACCCTACTGTAGTCAGTGATCTGATTGAGAGCTGTTCTTGAGGAGTCAGGGCTATGATGTTTAAGTCAAATAACATTTTTAGTTGAACTACTGCATGGATGTGATGCTGCATGTTTATATTAAAGTAGCTTGAAGTCGGGTTTTTGGACTGCAGGAATTAGAATTTTTGGACCTATTGATTTAGAATTACACCTAAATTCAACTGAATTTCTGTGTTTCAGAATGTGGCGGCTGGCTTTCCTGTGCGTGGTCTCAGCCCTTTCCGTTAGCTGGGCTCGTCCTCGCCTCGCTCCCCTCTCCCATGAGATGGTCAATTTCATCAATAAAGCAAACACTACTTGGAAGGTAAGAATCTGCTCAGTCACAGATCCCCTAAATGGCATTTTAAGTAAAGATAAATGAGCTGCTATCAGAAAGACCTTTTTGTATTCAAGGCTTCTTGCATAATTTCACGTTTAAACTTAATTGTGACCTATAGGCTGGACACAACTTCCGTGATGTGGACTACAGCTACGTGAAGAGGCTGTGTGGGACTTTACTGAAAGGACCTAAACTCCCCGTCATGTGAGTTCAGTTGAATTTCTTGTCAGATGAGAAATGAGTATAGAAGAATCAAAAGAGGAAGCAAAACTAGTTAACATTGCAGTCGTTGTATTCATATGACTGCTTTGGCATATGAAGCTGTTCTTAACAGTTCCTCCTCCTCACTGCTTTCAGTTCTTCACTGTGGTATAACAGATCTTGTTTTTGTCTTTTACCAGGGTACAGTATGCTGATAACATTAAGCTCCCCTCTAACTTCGACGCCAGAGAGCAGTGGCCCAACTGCCCCACTCTTAAAGAGATCAGAGACCAGGGTTCTTGCGGTTCATGCTGGGTGAGGTGTTCTCCGGTGGATGAACGATAATCTTAGGTTTCTCATACATTTGTTTTTACTGAAGTTCATCTTCATTGTCTTTGCAGGCATTTGGGGCTGCTGAAGCCATATCTGACAGAGTATGCATCCATAGCAATGGCAAAGTGAGTGTGGAGATCTCTGCTCAGGACCTGCTTACCTGCTGTGACGGCTGTGGTATGGGGTAAGTTACACAGTGCTGTAATGTCATTACAGCTACGGAGGGAACTGGTGTATGCTAATGCATTTTTGATAAAACAAAGCAAATGTTTGCTGTTAATGCCAAATTTTAAATGGCTTAATCGATGTGACGAGGTCAAGACTGCCAGGACTTTCCTCACTTAACGTTACCCAAGCACTCAAGTTTGGCTACACTTGTGATCAGAACAGCCAAAGTAGGTTTATGATGGCATGTTGCAAACACTGTCACCACTATTAACACAATGTATGTGTAAAGCGGCTTTACAAAGATACTTTTTATCCACGCAAACATTCAATAATACATTCAATAAGTAAAGCTGGCTGCGCACTACACTGTTTAAACCTTAACTAACTTTAAAACCGTGCGAGAGCACAGGCATGAAGCCAGTTTGACTACAGGAGAAAAACAAATGGAGGACAATCATTTCGTGTTGCTCCAGCTTTGCATTTTGTTTGTGGTTGTCAAGAAGCAACATTCAGTTAGGGATGCTTGCTCGCGCCTTTGCTGTCACGGAGGTCAAATCAGAGGTGTTCCAATGACACCGTCTTAAGGCTGTTTTCCCTCAACATGTTACTTCCATCCAAAGATTTGAATTTATCTTGCAAGATAATTTGACCGGCTTTGCTCAGACACGCAAGATGTTAACTTTATTTTTCGATCTCAGATGTAATGGTGGATACCCTTCTGCTGCTTGGAGTTTCTGGAACTCAGATGGTCTGGTCACTGGTGGACTCTATAACTCCCATATTGGTAAGTGACTTGATATTGTTTTTGTTGTTTGCATTTTGGAAACCTTGAACTTATTAGAACTTGTATTTAGGCTGTCGTCCATACACCATTGAACCCTGTGAGCATCATGTGAACGGCAGTCGACCTCCTTGTACTGGAGAGGGTGGAGACACTCCTAACTGTGACATGTCCTGTGAACCAGGCTACAGCCCCGCTTACAAGCAGGACAAACACTTTGGTAAGAATTTACAGAACCCAAATAGTTCAATACAGGTTAATTGTTTGGCTGTAGTAAGACATCCCTTCAGATCAGTGGTTAAACCTATTTGACTCTAAGCCTTCCTGTTGTCCAAAGGCCCCGGACTCTTTTAATTTTTAAACCATTCCATTTACCACCACTGATTTTGAAATTGCTTGTGGTCTTTGTCACTGCAGGAAAGACATCCTATAGTGTCCCATCTAATCAGAAGGAAATTATGAAAGAGCTCTACAAGAATGGCCCAGTAGAGGGAGCTTTCACTGTCTATGAGGACTTCCTGCTTTATAAATCTGGTTTGTTTCCGTCTGTTATTTGTACATGGCAAAAGTACTTGTATAACATGCAACAGTTGATAATTTTGGTTCCTTATTTTTTTATTTTGTAGGTGTATATCAGCATGTGAGTGGATCTGTACTAGGTGGTCATGCCATTAAGATCCTTGGCTGGGGAGAGGAGAATGGTGTACCCTACTGGCTTGCTGCTAACTCCTGGAACACTGACTGGGGTGATAAAGGTGAGGTTCCCATTCATTTTTATGAATGCTCATATAAATGCTGCTCGTTTGTTACCCAACCCAATGTGTTCATGTGTTGTTGTTTTTTTTTAACCAAGACATTTCAGGAATTTATCAACTTACGAAATTTTTTTTTTTTTTTTGCACCACTTTAGGATATTTCAAGATCCTCCGAGGCGAGGACCACTGTGGCATCGAATCTGAAATTGTGGGTGGCATCCCAAAGTAACCACCAAAAACTAGAGCAGAGCTAAAATGAGCACCTTGTTCAAAATGTAGACATTGGATGTCTTCAACCGAAGCTGTCTGCCATCCTCTGTGCCCATGTTACTTTAAATATTGTTAATCAGTGAGGTTTTTATACTAAAGTCTTTTTAGACCGGGATCTTTGAGGTACATTTTAGAACTGGACTGTACTTTTTATGCATCGCAAAATGTTAAACACAGGCCACATCATTGTCGTCTGTTATATACAGTCTAGAAAATTTCAGCACAACTTGATGCCTCAGCCACATTTATCCAGGTTTTTTTTTTTTTTTGGAATGGTTTTTACTTTACTTTGTCTTAATTTTTAATGCGCTGTCTAAAATGTAATAAATATTAAAAACCAAAGTATGTAATGTCGTCATTTGTTTATTGTAATCTTTCAACAGGTTAACAAGGTAGAGAATGAAAAGTAAAATCAGACCTAAATTTTCACACTTTGAGTAGAAGTAGAGATACCGCATCCGCTGTATTGCTATGAGAAATCTATACTAAAAATGTTCTCCTTGGAAGTGCAATACTGCATAATTAAATTCATTTATGGCTATGGAATTTCAGTCCTCTACATCCTGATCATCCAAATTCTGTTGTGTGATCATCGGGCAAAAATAAAAGTCTTTCAGCAGTGTTCTCTCCATTCCTAATTGAGCGGTTTATTTCAGAGATGTTAAAGCTTAAATAGGAGCTACGTATAGAAATGTCAAAAGTCTGGTACAAAACCTTAATGGTTGCTAAACCTTGGCTGAGACTAGATTTCTGCATTAAACTCCCCATGAATCCAAGCTGTACTTTCTAGGTTTGCATAGTTTGAACAAGGTATTACTAATTCAGGTGATTGTGTTTTGGGCTCCATAAGTTTCACAAGACGTTGAGATGCTAACACATGCTCTTGTACTCTCATAACTTTGTAAATCCAGAATTAAATTATGCATCAGCTGTACAGTATATGCAGCAGGTAAGTGGTTTCCAATGTATGCCTGATTTGTACAAGTAGCACTTCATTCTTAATTTGGAAGTGCAACTTCCTATATTTCTGATTGCTCTTGATGGACTGGTATGTCCTTTTGTTCCTGATGGTCATCTTGCAGCTCCTGTTCTTTGGGAGGTTGCAGTTGTTCCTTATGTTCTTCGAGCATTTCAGGTATCTGGTTGTGGTTCTCAGCCTCCATGTTTTCTTTAGCTGAGTCCTGCGTCTCATTTTCATGTTCAGACTCTTGGTTGACCACTGCATCTTGGTGAGTTTCATAAACTCCATCCTTGGATTTTGTATGTGTTTGCTCCTGATTTAAGGCTTCCTCGGCAGGTGCATCAGGGGGAGCAGTTTTGCTTTCTTGCTGATGGTCTATTGTGGATAACAGCTCTGAAGGAGCCAGTAGTCCATCCTGGTTCAGATCTTGAGTTTGTAGCAGATAATCCACCAAAGATACAACCTAAAGTATAAACAACTTTAAGTCATTACAGAACCCAAAAGCTTTTTTTTACTTTGTATGTTGTGACCAAACTAAAAGCAGCACTCACAGAATCTGCAGACTTTGGCAACATTTCATGATAAGTCAGAAAATCTGTCAGTAGTTGCATCAGTTCAAGGCCATCCATCTGCCCACTTCTGTCATAGTCGTACAGAGAGAAAAGGAAAAATACCTCTGTGACAAGAAGAGAACAAATCAAACAATAAGAAGCTTAAAAAAACCAGAGAGTGTCCAAGGTAAACTGACAACTAACATCTGGTCTTTCTTCTGCATCTAACGTGCAAATGTCAGTTTTATTTGAAAAATGTATTAATATGTATTACCAGCAATATAATCAAGGCAATTAAAAACTAAATCTCCTTTTTTCATGTATTATTCAGATAAGTGAAGGTTTACAATACAAAGCAATATATGAATCCTAGTTGTGTGTACTGTAGAGCATCTGCTGTGCTTCTAGGGAAAAAAAATCTAAATCATATCAATATAGAATTATATAATAATAATAGAATTGTATGCAAAATGGAAAAGCCCAGGAAAGTAATGGAAATAAAAATGGTTAACGGAGACTGTTAATAATGAACTATATTAACCTTGTTCCCTTGTGTTCAGCTCTGGACTGGTCTGTCCTTCCTTCAGGCTGCTCTTAATGTAGCTTTGCAAGAGCCTGTCATACAGAATCAAAGATCACAGGCCGCTTTAGTTCAGCTTTATATGATAACAGTATTAATAGAGGAAAAAGAGAAAGGATCTGAATTCTTGCAGCACTTTCCTGAACTGAAACATTTTAAAATGTACACTAAACAATACTGGGAAAATTGTGTTAAACATGCACAACTGCATAACATCTTTCTTCAGGGCTAATTTGAAAGAAGTTGCAAGGCACAAAGTTCTATGATTTTAGCATGTTTTAGCTATTGCTTGTTCAGCGTTTGAGTGTGTCAGCTGTGGAAATCTCAGCGTTATCTCTGATGCGACAACAGACTTTTAACCTTGGGGCAACTGTACGACTTGATTTGATCAAGGCGGGTTTGAAGATAGTAAAGCAAGACTCAGGGAGAAGTAGACAAAAAAATTAACCTGCGGTTGTCTTCGCTGGAGCCAAAGGGATTTGCAAGATCTGGTACAACAATGTCATCACTGTAAGAAAACAACAATCACAAAAAAAAACCGACCCTTTTTGGGACACACATTTACTTTTGCTATTCATTCTAATGAAAATTATTCATCCACTATGGTAAATTAGAATCTGAAAGAGTTTAAAATATGTCTATAATTAATAATGTACACATATGACTGAATATAGCCTAATCTAAATTATATATATATTAGGGGTGGGCATAGATTAATTTTTTTAATCTAGATTAATCTAGATTAATTTTCAAATTAATCTAG
>JAUCMT010000036.1:12722900-12741569 GCA_032357475.1 Enteromius thamalakanensis
TCTGTGCCTTGCCACAATTCTGTCTCTGAGCTCTTCAGGCAGTTCCTTTGACCTCATGATTCTCGTTTGCTCTGACACGCATTGTGAGCTGTAAGGTCTTAGACAGGTGTGTGGCTTTTCTAAGTCCAATCAGTATAATTAAACACAGATGGACTCAAATTAAGTTGTAGAACCATCTCAAGGATGATCAGAAGAAATGGACAGTGGAGTGTCACAGCAAAGTCTAAATAAATAGGATCATGTGATATTTCAGTTTTTCTTTTTTAATAAATCTGCAAAAATGTCAACAATTCTGCGTTTTTCTGTCAATATCGGGTGCAGTGTTTACATTAATCATGAAAAAAAAGAACTTAAAAGGATTTTAGCAAATAGCTGCAATCTAAGAAAGTGAAAAACTTCTGAAAACTTTCCATACCAACTGCATGTAAGTATTTTTATGAGACTAGGTTGATATAAACATAAAAAGTTAACCAAATAGGACCAAAATACAGATGAAAAAATTGACCCAAAAAACCCTCTGATAACTCATGCTGCACAACACTGTTTGGTCAAAACGAATGCTGCAACAAACCATTAGCATAAATGATCACTCATAGTATAAATAAAGAACATAAAATGTAGAAATGTGTCAACACAGAAGAGAAAGCTGCACTCAGTTCAATAGAGCTTGAGAAATAAACACTTGCCCTGAAAACAGATGGGTTTTTCTTTCCAGCCTTCAAGAAACTGTTTACTATGTGTTATACAAAAGAACGAGTGCACCAGCAATAAATAATTCACTATGCCGCATTAACCAATACTGTGTTGCGCTCTTCATTGCACACATCAACACTCCAAATTGTTCCTGCGCAAAAACACCACGTCTCAGCAGAGAATAAAACTGCATATGTGCAACGAGTGTAAACAAGATGGCCGCCAGAGGCACTTAAGTGATTACAATGAATCATCAAATGTTACAGCACCACAGAACAAGGTTAACAGTAGTCAGCAAGCCTTTTTGCAAAACAATCATTATTTTAGAGTCGCAGGAGATTTATTGAGTGAAGACAACATAGTACATTTCTGATTAAAGGGATTTGAGGTGCACAGTGGGTTCTCTCAATTAATAATATATTAACATTGCTTTTAGACTGCCACAGAGGTAAATTCACATTGCACTTCGTTTCACAGAACTGGTCAAATCTATTGGTTTAAGCTTGAAAAGCTATTTACACTGTGCAGGGCAATGAATTTATAATATGAGGATTCAAATAGTTAATTATAACATGCATAAAAAATAATGAGTACCCTGTAAAGTAATGATTTTAGTTACATTTTGATGAAACACTCACCACAAACATTTTTTCCACTTTGGCAATTCCTTTACCAAATATGGTTCCCAGCTGATCACCCACTCCAGCCAACAGGAACCCAAAGAGTGGGATCCCAAGCAGGGCATAGATAATGCAAAAGATCCTGCCTCCTTTTGTATGTGGAGAGACATTTCCAAAGCCTGAAACAGAAACAGAAGTAATTCTGTCAGAAAGACTTTAATACTGCCAGGCATAGTGTGTGGGTATAATCTGCCAAAACAATTGGTAATACAGCACTTTCTGAAGCTTGTAAGAGGTTTTGTTGAGTCAAACAGATAATTCAGCACATTTTATGCCAAATAGCAAAATTTTTAAATCATACTCTCCTAGTGCATTTACAAATCTATATTTAATTTAGTGTGCAGACAGACAGCTCTAGGGAAATTTGTGTTGTGACGCCTTATCTGTCAAAAAAATATTAGGGCTGTATTATCAGAAGACTGCTCAACACATAGATTTAGCTACAGCACAAGAGCATAGAGTTCAAATCGTTTAAGGAATTTAAATGTGATTAATTGGGAAGAATTTCAGCTGCGCAAATGTGTTCATTTTGGTGAGGAAAATTATACTTGCCATCAGATTCACCCATCATAGACCTTTTATCTTGATTCAGACTCCATAATGAGTTTTTAGGAAGTTTTAATAATGGTGAGGGTTTAAACTTTGGGTTCACTTAAAGAGATTTTCCAGGTTTAGTACAAGTTAAGCTTAAACAGCAGAACTTGTGGCAATTTTAAACTCTGTTGCCAATCAACCAAATGCTGCAAACCCTAAAACACCATGACAAAGATGAGAACAAATGTAACTCTAAAAATACATAAATAGAGTTTTCACTAAATTATATTCTTTGCATTTACGCTTTGCAATCCTTAAAAAATTGCCAAGAGAAAGAGAGTTAAAAAACTGTTAAATCAACAATACCACATCTTTACAGATTCTGAACTACTTATTTAAAACTGTAAGACTACAAGCTGCTGGTTGAAATTTTACATATAGCTAAATTAAATTTCAGTCTGATGAACTTCACACTTATCTGAACTGAATGTAAACTGAACAGACTTGAGTAAAATTATAACCCCATTGTCTTTTAGAGCAGTTTTATAGCAGAATCTGGTCCATATAGCTGAGTTTCCATAACTGATAAAGCACTACAGAAATAACACCAGAAGGTAACTTGATGGTTTTTCCAAAAAGTCAGAGACAATGAGAATACCAGTAGTTGTGATTATACCACAGCAGGAATTTAAGCAATTACAAGAGCAAAAAGCTAAGCCACTGGACAGAGCCACTTTGAGTGAAGGTGAGCAGTGGGGGCCATTTCCGCAAGAGCCTCCATCCAATTATGTCTCAATTTTCCTTGAAGCTCATTAACTGGGCTCAATCACTCCTCTTTGAAACCTAATTAAATCAAAAAACCTTGAAAGAGCCATAAAAATTGGTTCTCTGTGAGACAACCTTAATTACACATGGCACAATGGAGACGAATAACTAATGTCTTTACACATAGTCTCTTGGAAAAATTAACCACATGTTCATGGCTGGATAAAAATATACTTGTTCTGGCAGATTAACTATAAGGATGCAAGTTTCTCAGCACAGTAAAAATTTATAACGTGCGTTAATGGGTTCAGTATTTCTATTTTCCCCTCATATAAACAACACTGTGAGCAAACTCATCATTGTTCAGATAAAATCTAATTTCCTGACCTTAAATAGAAACAAACAACATGCAATAATTGATAATACGTCAGAGACCCTAGATAAGAACCCAAAGTGGTGGTCTGCAAATAAGTTTTTGTACCCCTCCAATTGATTTAAATGAAACAGCTGATTAAAGCTTTCCAAAAATAAACCAACCAGTGATTGTGTCATATCTTATATTTTATTGTGTCTTGCGCAGCACGGGAAATCAATGTTTAAAACAAAGAAAAATGGATTATGCTCTTAATCTCCCAATGTATCTCATTTATTAAGTCTGTTGGTCTCATAAAAGCTAACCACTGAAGCTGTACACAAGCAAACAGTGTGACTATGTGTGATCAACATACCATGAGTCAGCATCCTCAATTCTCCACTCACATTTATGCTGAATATACACCAGTTGGTCTGGTGTCACTAAGTCCTACATTTTTGTTGATCATATATACAACAAATCTGGGGTCATTAGCCTTCTTTATGTTTTGATACTACAATTTAAAGTACATATTTTTCTTTTTCACATTTTTATTTTTTTAAAGAAAGTTCACAATAACAATGTGCATTTAAAATACAACTCCTATGTAACATTCCAATGTGAGTTCTGTTGCATTCCATGTGTCCTTATAAAAAAAAATGATTACGAATATTTTTTTGACGATTCACACTTCTGAATGGTACTGATTATGTGTTTTTATGCCTTGCTAATTCAAATATACATATATAATTTATTGAATTTAAATTAAAAAAAATTCGATTAAAGATTTTCTATTTTTTAATAAACGAAAGAAAAAGACAAATATGAAGTAGTTTTGTATTATGATACTTTATACCTTGAAAGGTTTTTCGATTGATATTTTGTTACTCAAATTTGTAAAAAAAAAATATATATTTTTAAATATAACACTTAAAAACACAATAACCTTTATAAAAATTATATTTGTGTGTGAACTCATACTTTATCTCTAGACAGTCCTCTTGAAGGAATTTATAGACCATAACTTTTTTTACTTGACTGCCTCTGATGACTAATTTCAGGAATAATAATAATAAAGATAATAAAAAATAATATAAAAGTACATTAAGATACAAAAATAAAGTTCTCAAAAGTGAAGTACTCAGAAAGTAGTAGATAAAATTCTCTAACCTAAACGCAACACCATGTACACATTAGTGAATAATGACACCTAAATGACCCAAATTAGTTAAGAAAGCAGGAAAATATCTGCTCTCATCGATAAACTGCCAGATATGTTAGTCCAATTTAGTGAGAAAAGAACGTCATGAGCTGACTTTGAGCACAAAGCAAGTCAGTTTGACACAAGGAGCAAAAAATGTCATGGCACCCTCATTAGTGAAGTAGCACTACTTTCAGGGTGACTGAAGCAAACCTGATGTAACAACAATGTCTGAATGAGCTTAATGAGTACATAAGTGTGTCTTGTGAGGGCTGCGACACTAGCAAATGCTCACAAATTTATGTGCTAATGCCCTCACCAACAGATGACCGCATGAGGACACTCCAAAGTGTGTGTGTGTGTGCGCGCTTGTGTGTCTTTCCTGATAGAAGTGGACAGGGGGAGTTGACAGGTCTTCATTCAAATGATAATAAATGCCATTTTTTTCTATGCATAGGTGACAAAAAGAAGGATTATTTGATTTCCTCTTGCTGAGCAAATTAACAGCTACAACTTTGAAGGCCAACTCTGTGACTGACTTCCTTGAGTGACACAAACATAAAAACAAACATAAAATTTATTATGCACGAATCAAGATGATGTTGATTCGTGCATAATAAATCATACACGCAACATCAAGAAACTAAAAATGCTCATTGTCCAAGGATACAATTGTAAGATGATGATTTGATGTGCAAGGAATGTTTCTTATCATTGTCAATGTTGACAACAGTTGTGCATCTTAATATCTAGTTACATTTTATTTTAAATAAAAAGTTAAAAATAACAACATTTAATTGAAATAGAAATCTTCTGCAACAATACAACTGTCACTGATCAAGTAATTGCACCCTTTGCTGAATAAAACTATTCATTTCTTTAAATAAAAGATCTTAGTGACCCCAGATGTTTGAATATTTATACAGAACTTGGAGATCTTTTGCAATGAGGGGCAGCTTCAAGACCTTGGTCTCTTTCATCGGCGTATAAAAGGTCAAACTATCAGACCTGCCCGGTTCATTAATTGCACTTTATGCTTCACTACTTAAGAGGGACACTGGGGGATTGATGAAGGGGGCTTGCTCTTTAATCCAAAAACTGGCTTCGTTCCAGCAGGTTTCAAAAGTGTCATACACATGTATTCAAGAACGGTCAAAGCTGTCCAACGGATTAGTTAAGGTTCATTAAATCAAGCTTATTAAATAATGTTAACAATTTCCTACACTTACCTAGTGATGAAGGCTAAATAAAAAACCCTGCTGCTGATTATTTACTGAGCAATGAATCTATAATATATTGCATGCATAGATAAATAACCCAACATGACTATACATAATCAACAAAGAAATAATGTTTGCCATAATAGTGTGACTTATTAACCTTGATATTTTAAATGCAATTATTAGAATTCATAGAATTTCTATTAAAATGAAAACAACCCATTTCAAACAAAGCAGTTCACCCAAAATTATTATTCCATTTTGGTCTGCTGAAGAAATAAAGATATATGGGGTCAAAAATCTTTTTTTTTTTCTTCAAAGAAATTATGTTTTTATTCACTCAGAATACATTAAATCGATATAAATAACAGTAAGGGAATCTAGAATGTTATAAAAGATTTCTATTTAAAAAAAAACAAGCATTGATAATCATCAGAAATGAATGCTTTTGTTACTTTAATGAAGTGATAATGAAGTTCAAAATGTCTCTAATCAATTAAGGAATCATTCAGTGGATTTGTAATGAGTTTAGCTGTTACTCACCTATAGTGGTGATGACAGTCCCGGCAAAGAAGAAGGAGCTGCTGAGGTCCCACATGCTGCTCTCATTAGAGGGGTTACCCGAAGGATTGACCCCGGCCCGGATTGCAAACACCACTTGCTGTGGATGAGAAAACAGGTCAGGAAAAACTAGAAAAAATTTGAAATGTAATCAATAGATCACCTAAAAATAAGAAGTCATCAATCATATACTCCATTACACTGCATATTCTTTCTTTGCGAAACACAAAAAGAGATGTAACTCCCATCATGTTTCACAAAAAAAAAAAGAATATATTACAGGGTCAGAATGACATGAAGGTGAGCAAATAATGACAAAGGCTCACCGGGTAAAGTATTACATGAATACAAGAGATGTTTATTTAGAAAGCCACAGCTATATTTTCCTTTTACCTAGGCTAAATCATATTCAACAATGCTATTTCCAGTACAAGCCCAGCTGTGTAACAGGTTTAAATCTACAGCAGACTGTATGTCTCTGAATGAACAGGATGACTGGCTCCAACTACCTACATTCAGAGCCTCAAACAAAGATCTGGATCTGTTCTTTATCAGTCTTCCACAGCATCTCTGGATTTTACGTCACAGATTAAAGTCAGCTGGGAGTTAAGACAGAATTTGATCTGTAATTTCATTCAGTGTCAAATCCGTTATAGTAAATGGCTGCCTTATCGAATGTGTGCGCCTGTGTTTGTGCAGCAGGGATAATGTTATACCTCTTGTAGTTCTTGTGTTTCAGGCTGTGTCGTTTTTTTTTTAAAGAATAGATCATGGTGTAATTGAAATCAATATTCCTCCTTCTCTGATCATTGTGTTTCCTGAAGACCTGAAGGGACTTAGTAGTTGTCTGATTCAGGGAATACATGTGTCATTAAAATAAAAAAACTTTTTGCAAAAGTCTTTAAACTAAACTAAGACAAAAAGAGGAGCTGTCCATGGTCCTTAACTTACAGCTCACTTACTATTTTCTATCAATTATTAATGATTTGGTGTTGTACAGTACATGTATATGTGGCAAGAATGTATTATGGTTATCTCGTCATTATTGCAAGACGATGTCCAAATAACAGAAAATAATACTGCAAAATGAAAAACAAGTTGCAACTACGATAAAATTTATGTTAAACTATTGGTAAATTGCTTATGCAATAATACATTTTCAACAAGATGTAATGTCCAAATAATAATACTAAAGAAATGCACTGCAGTGCTAAGTTGGAGTTATGGAATGTAACCAAATAATGGAACATTGAAAAGGATTTTAACATTACATTGCTAAATTAAAAACAATTAAACTGCAATTATTGTACCTAAGGTCCAGATAACTGCACTGCAAAGACAATGTAACTAAAGTTAAAATTATGAGATAATCTCCAAATAATGTAAAACTGAAAGTTTACAAAATGTAATCTCCAAACTACAAAATAAAACATTGCACTGCAAAGATTGAAAATATAGTTGTGATAAGATGTTGAAATAATGTTAAAAAAACTGCTTTGAAAAATGAAAAAATAAAGCTGCAATTATGATATATAATACTGTCCATATAACAAAAACGGCACTTCAAACATTAAAAATAAAAGTACAATTAATATTCAAACAACAAATTACACTTCAAAAATAAAACTATAAAGTTGAAAGTTGCTATTAAATAATTAACATTAAAATGTGCAATCCATTAAAAACAATATATAAAACATCAACATTGGAATAAGGTCAAAAGAAAAAATACAAAAGTATCAAAAATAAACAGATAAATTTGGTGCCAAAAGAGTCAACCGAAAAACTGAGTACATTCATACTGTACACACAGAGTAAGATTGCAGAATCTGAAACTTTAGAAATAATTTAGTACCAATTTGGCAATATTTCCCAGCAGCAGCTCACACTATCTTTAATCACAGGCAACTGATTTTGTCCAGCAAACATAAAATTAAGTAATACACATAAATAATGAATGAATTACCTACAGCATTCGTCATTATTGCTCTTTCATATTCCACTGTATTCCACATGTTGCCTAGTAACGAATGTGCTGGCAAGCTGGCACATCGTATGTTTCCGCCTCCTCTATTAATTGTATATACAAGTTATAATTATCTCTTACTTTTCAGCGTGAGAAATACATGGTGTGGCGTGAGAGTGTGTGAACTGGCTGAAACGAGTGTGTCTCACGGTGAATGTGTGAGACTTGAAAGCCCTGCTTCAAGTGCATGCTGAACATTAGAAACGCTAGTTGGTGTTCCAGTATAATCGGTCTGCCGAAACTCATCCAGTGAGAAACGTTCCGCAATGCAAAAATAATGTGATTACAATGCGTTAAAAAAAATGTAACACGTTAATTTTGTGTAATTAATTATATAATAATTATATAATATAATTATATATTTATATATAAACAAACATACATAAGACAAAGAAGAACATTAGGTTACATCAAGTTCTTTAAGTTTCTATATCGGTTTTAATTCTGTAGTGGGTATATCAGGTGTCGGTATTCTCACTAACCTTTAAATCTGTAGCCAAAAAAGAAGAAGAAGAAAAAAAAACTGGGCACACTAAGCATTGAATGAGAAATGTAAACACTGTCAAAAGCATCTGCACATCTGTGCAGGTTCTCCTGGCCCACATACTGTATTACAGATATGCTGTAACAGCCCTGAGAGTATCCCATCTGCTCCCTAACACTTCCTGCTCCCAGCTGGCTGCACGAGAGCTCAGCCAAAATTTAGAGGCAAAGAGAGGCCATTCATTCCATGGGGAGGTTTTCCTGTTTGTGAACACCTTCCAAGTGTCGGTACAATCACCACTGGACTTAGACTGCTGGCAGCAAAGCAACTTGGCAGGAATGAACATTTGTTTAGAGGTTTGTGAATGTGAATGTCGTAACACCAAATAATCAATGATGGGAAGTAGGTGCAGCAGTGTGTTGGGATGCAATTTAATGTAATTAAAGGGGTTGGAATATGTAGAATTATATGTCATAACACACTACAACTGTACTAAATTGAATAAAGAATATTACATGTGACCCTGGATCACGAAACCAGTCATAAGTTTCAGTTTTTGTAAATTAAATAAGATTTCTATTGATTTATGGTTTTATAAAAAGACAATATATCTGCCAGATACAACCATGTAAAAAACTGGAATCTGAGGGGTGCATAAAAAAAAAGAAAATAAATAAATTAAATTACATTAAATAATAAATAAATTGCCAAATTAAGTTCTTAGCAATGCATATTAGTAATCAAAAATTATGTTTAAACATAATTACAGTAGGAAATGTACAAACTATCTTCATGGTACATGATCTTTACTTTACTTAATATCCTAGTGATTTTTGGCATAAAACTAAATTGATCATTTTGACCACTACAATGTATTTTTACACCCCAGCGATTTAATTTATTTACAGTGCGTGTCACAAAAAGACATTATGAATAAAGCAGCACTTTCATCCCAAATGCTAATAGTTGTATTAAGACATTTGATTCATATTCTGGTGTTTTTGGAAACCAAGCTCACACAATCCTCCAAGACCTTTAAATTGCTGCTAGAATAATTAAGTACAGTTTGCAGGAGACAATAAACTCTGCACTTATAAAATGTCACTTTATACTCGATCTACTTCTAGCACAAAGGTAAATACCACAGGCTTCAGAAGATGGAGGTAATTAGTGATGTAATGTCAAGAGCATATTTAATTTCCCAACAGGTGAACGAATGTCAAATGAACTCAGTTAAACTGATTTAATAGCAAATTATAACAGACCTGACTGCCACCAACCCCAATTTGGAGAGCAGATAAAGTGTTTATAGAAATAAACCTATGAATATTACATTATTAGAGATCAAATTAGTCTGAAACATTTATGATTTCGGAATAACAATCTTAGTATTAAGAAGAAAAAAAAAAGACTGCATCATTCATCAGAAACAGAACAACATGCACAGAACAATTTATGTCCAATTAGTGTTTTCTGGCTCCAATTAATAAGATTACAGATCATTTCTGCCAACTTCCGAGCTGTCATTATTGATTCTGGCAAAGATTAGTCTATTCACCCAACGTCCTGCAGACAAAACCACTATATGCTATTTGAATCGATATCCAGAAGGCTATTTTTACCTACAGTACACAGTTACTTGGTATTCTAATTACAAGCACATGGGTAAATAATTGGAGTTTGTACCTTGACCAGATCCTCCAGTTCAGAGACGTTGACACAGGTATGCCTGGAAAGGAAGTTAATTTTCTCTTGCACGATAAGGTACTTCTGCGTGCTCTCCTGGGGCTGTTCCAGGGCTTTGAACACCGTGGCTCCGATGATCAGGTATAGAACAACCAGCAGGAAGATCGCCACTACTGTTTTCCACTTCATTACGGTGGTTATGGTATCACAATCATCCCCCGAGTTATAAACAATGGGCTTGGAGGAGAACGACAGCCGGGGTTTGGTGTTGTGTGTGGCTGATTTAGGATCTAAAAGATCAGGTGCAGCCACTGGGGCAAACAAAGAGAGAGAGAGAGAGAGAGAGAGAGGGCAAGGCAGAGCGAGAAAAGAGAGAGAGACGGGTTATAAAAGACAGCTGTAATTTAAAGAAAGGACTGCTGATGAATCTGTAGTAATACTATAGCGAACTGTATTTCAATTTAAATAGTACTGCTTTGTTTATAGATATTTATAATATTATTTATTTGTACATGAATGAAAACACATTCATGTTTTTTAGATGGAGCCATTAATAAATAATAGCAGCTATGAAAAGCACAGACAGCTGCAGGGTTTTAAAACAGTGAAGAATATGATTTAGATTACGTTCTCAGATTTAGTTATTATACTGATCCCATTTAGTATTTTGAATTTGGGAACACTATGATACATGTTCAAACATTTTCGAAATCGCAAGCATATATGCTTTACTTGATTTTCATTTATTTAAGTCAAACCGGCCTTTCATCTTTGAGGATTTTTGTGTCTCTCTCTGACTTCTGCAGCGTTTCAGCCAAGTGTGAAAAGCCTCTCTAGCAAACCTGTGATAGTGGACGTAATGTTCTCCTTGCCAGTATCCAGTATGCAGCGTGTGGAAGTATGTTATGCAAGGCAACACAAGTTTTAGCACTATTTTAGTGCTGCAGATTTTCCCTCTGTGCATAACTCAGACCTCAATGCTGATTAATGATCTGTTAGTAGTTGAAGTCCCAGGGGTCCCTAGCAGAGCATGTCCACTTTTTCATTCTTTCCCAGAGGATATCAAAAACTTTAACCCATGCAGATCCATTCAAATCACTTCTCTTTTAGGTGTTTGTTTTTAAATATACGGTCTTAAAACAACACTCATAAAATTTTGACTGTTTTAAATTGAATATGAAAGGCGATATATATATATAAGACAAGCCTTTATATTGCATTAAAGAGTTTATTTATCATTTTTGATGGAACCCAGTGCAAACAGAATAGACTGCACTGTACTGCAAAACTGATAGATGAGATTCCAGTAATATTCCTCCTACAATCTGGAAACATGTCAATGTGGAGTG
Organism: Enteromius thamalakanensis; assembly: GCA_032357475.1. Lineage (NCBI taxonomy): Eukaryota > Metazoa > Chordata > Actinopteri > Cypriniformes > Cyprinidae > Enteromius > Enteromius thamalakanensis. Next base: position 12,734,452 of record JAUCMT010000036.1, read on the forward strand.
GGTGTTGTGGTGCTGTGATACATGATCTAAACTGGTCACTGAAAGGTTACACGTTCAGACCCTGCTAAATGCAATCTTATAGCATCACCATTGCAGCAAGTGTATTACAACACTTTTTTTGTTTTCAAACAGACTGCGTCCCAGTTATTATTTAATTAATATCAATTTATCATTTATTTTTTAGAAAACACCTTTTATAATAATAAAAAAACAACAACAATGATTTACCAACTTTGTCTTGAACAAATCTATAGTTACCAAGATCTGACCACTGTTCATTCAACTAATTATTTTGATTGGGTATCTATTATAATTACATTTCGAAAATTAAAGCATGATGCCCCGAAAACATAACTGAGGCATGAATGGGTTAAGTAGCATGCCAAATTTACTATGCAACACATGATAAACAATTGAATTATGCAAACAAACATTGCGCACTTACTACTTTGTCAGGTGTCTTCTTCCCGCTGCTCCTCATCAGCTGTCTTGAGTGTTAGACCGCTTGACTTCTTGTCTTTTCGTTTTTCTCAGGAGCACACAAGCAAAAACTGAATTTTAATCATGGCACCAAACGCATTCGCATCCCTCCGTCTTCTCTTCTGGGCTATCATGCCTCTGTCCGGTTTTAAATCTCCACGCGAGCGGTATCTTGGAATCCAGCGCTGGATTTCGTGGTTGAGTAAGCACTGAAGTGAGAAGGGAGTGTCCACGGGAGGCACACGGATAATTGGACTGGCTGTTCTCATCATGAGCGCGCTCACTGTCCGTCTCCACGCTCACAACCGCTCGCGCTCTCCGTGTGTTGTGTTCACGAGCTGTGGGCAGGTTTCACGATTTCATGCGCGTCACGCTCGTGTCGGTCGAATTTATGGGGATAAGGAATCACGAGGAAATCAACTATTCTGTAACCACTCCAGAACTTTTGAGGTTTGAAAAAGACCCTCAACTTGTTTTCAAGTGAAATTCAGATCTGAACAAAGCTGATAAACACCAACAGTTGTCTCGTTTTGAGGCGGAAATTAAACTTGTTAAGTAGCCTAAGTGTGGATAATTAGCCAGTTTCAGAAATTGGTCTGAATGAAAAATTTTATGAAAGGTTCATATTTTGGTTTTGAGTCCCAAACATGTGAACTTGCATGCAAGGTCAAAAAACACTTATTTTGCATTTTTGCATTTATTTTTTACTATATTTGTTAACGATTCCTAAATGATTCGTTCAATGATTCATTTTTCCCAACCCATTCAGTGATTTGTCGATTGTGTTGAAAACAATATTTGTGAGCATTTAACTCTTCAAAAGCGGCACCTAGTGGCAAAGAATGAATTTGCATTTTCCTTCAGACCAACGCGATTGGTCAACAATATGCTTATATCTCATGTTGACGGCAATGTTTTTAAAAAGACTAGTTTTCCAAGTTAACACGAACCCTAATTTAACATCGGTATTTGCAGTGCATTCTATAGTTTTTAATTCAATCAATTCAATTCAATTCTTCTAGCCAGTCTTCCCTCATGCACAAACCTCTACAAATGATTCAGAACGCAGCAGCACGTCTGGTCTTTAAGGAGCTGGTCTTCTAGTAGCTTTCCTTATTGGAAACACTCAAGCTTCAAAATTCATCCTTAGTGCTTCCATAATTAATGTAGAAATAAACGGAAAAGCTCTCCAAATAATAACCACAGACCTTTTTTTGGTTTTAGAACTACAAACTGAATAGCTTTATTCTTTCTATAGACATGTTTTTAGCAAGAGATATGTTCTCCTGCTTTCAGAGTACAGCTTGTCACCAGTTCACAAAGCAGTAGAAATTCTAAAACGGTTCAAGGCTGCTTCGTGCACATTTCAAATGTTTATACAACTTGCTTTAACTAATACCTATTCTTCTAATGTGTCGTTCTAATTCACACCATTCATCACTACAACATAATTTCCATAATAGCTTTGGTGTATGCAGTGATCCAGCTGTGAATGTATTAAATCCCTGAATTCCTAATACATCTCCCATTGAGATGAAAATGAAAAGACACAATGTTGCTCTAGGGAATAAACACCTCATATATTTGTTTAAACGCATGAATAGAAATGGATTAACGATTCCAAATGACAGTAACGGAATACTGAGAATTTATTGGCTATAAAACTTTGCAAAGCCTAACTACTGCCCTTGTGTTAACTACACAAACTGTAGAGAACAAATGTGTTGAAAGCTTAAAAAAAAGCTAACTTCTGTTTCCCTTTCCTTTTTCCCATTGTCATTTCACCTTGGCAATCGTACTTTCTCTCACTGAGGTGGCTAAAAATTATATGTCCTTTGGGCAATGGCAGAAGTGCATCAAAGGCACACATGCACTCACATTCCATGCTCAGTGTTCAGAGGCTTCCTTCATGCATCGCTATTATTCTGTGCAAGTTAGATATTGGAATCACCATAGCAAACATAAGCCATAATATTGGCATGGATCTTATTTCAAGCAATTGCAGCATATATGCAAAATAATTGTAATATATTAGAAGCCAATAGTAGGATAAATTGACACCCTGTTTGGAGCAAGTAGTCTTTAATGTAATGTAATGTAATTTACTTTAATGTATTTAAATTAAAATTAAATAAAATTAAATAAAATATTAAATTAAAAAAATGAAATTAAAATTTAAATTAAATTTTATTTTATTTTTATTTATTTCATATTGACTGTTAATTTTCTACATGTTCACATTTATCTACTTGCCAAATACAATAGCAATGAAAAAGATTCGCGATTAGAAGTAGGATTAACATCTGCCATCTCATGTAATAAGTCTTAGGTCTAGTGCTTGTCACCATCTTCAAGAACCCATAATTTAGTAATAGTGTGTAAGAAGTGTATAAACAGTGACATTTGACTCCTGTCAGCTTAGTTTATCGAGCAGCACATACTCTGCTCTCATTAAAGTAAAGGAAATGCTGAGTCCTGCAGAGAAGGGATGTGTTTACTATACCATGTTCTAATTAGAGATACTTTTTTAACAAGAATTTGACCCATGGACTTTTTACAGCCAGTGACTGGGAAAAAAAAAATATTACCCTTGTTATTGTACTGAGACTGTAGGCTAGTCATAGGACAGCATTTAGTGACGGTTAGCATGCAATATTTTTCAACCGTGTAATGTATTTTCATTATCTAGAAAAATGATATAGCAGTTATGTAGTTACATCTTTTTTATGGCTGGTAGGTAACAACTATATTGACATTTCGAACAATATAGCATGATTGAAATATATGATGTTGAAAAGTGGGAAAAAGGGACTGCGTTTGTGGTATAGCTCTTAGGAAAAAAATATAAATAAATAAAACATAATGGAAATGAACCATGCCCTGCTCCAGAACTTTAACATTTCCACTTAGGTATATTTCAGGTCAGAAGGTGCAGGGACACAGGGACACATTTTCTATTTATAGCACATCCTTCCTTTTAATGCACTGCAAATGAGGTTCCTGTAAAATTATTTCTCACAGATCTTTTCTTTCTTTATAACATCAGAGAGTTTCCATGTACTGTAAGAGACCCTGGGTCATTCTGCAGAATTTTCATTATTTGTTAAATATCTCTGGCAAAAAAAAAAAACAACAACACAATTTTATGTTTATTCAGAAACCAGGTGGTCTTTATTGGTCACAGTGGTGAGAGTTTATAAGCGGGAAATTAAAATAAATAATTGTATATTTGTATATGATTAATTTGTAATTTTATGCAAGTCAGTCATTTTTACATTTCTGCTATGAATGTTTAAATATTAAATATTCTTATATTGAATTCAGTGGGCCTATTTCATGAAAGAATGTATCTAATCTTAATGTTTCAGCTTTAATATCATATGGCCTAAAGAAAGAGATTTGTGTCAGTTTAAACCTGTTAGATCATCATGGGCTGTTGGTCTATCAGTAGGTTTATGCCTTTACTTCCTTTACTCGCAGAAGGAAAAAAATGTAATGTTTACACACAGCAGATTTGGGTGTAAGCTCTTAACCAGCATCTGTCCATTTATTGGCTTTCTATCTTCACTTCACTTGACTACTTGAAAAAACACTCGGGTCAAATGTCAAACTGCTGACTCAGTGTGCATCTCTCAGACTGACAGGGAGAACATTCACTGGCACTGGAAAGTTAAACAGTGCCTATTCTTTTTTAGGGGCTCACGGTATATAAATAGAGGCCAGTTTTCTGATCTTAGCAAGATAACGTTCTAATCCATGTTACATAACATTTTGAAAGCAACCCCTTGACCCAGTGTAAAAAAATATTTGGTTTGCCATGCACGTGAATGAGCTTATGCTATGCCATAGAAAAACACTGACATTGCATGAAGGGTCACCATACAGTGTGGTCAATGGGAACGTTCTCATGAGCAAACATCTCTGTGTCAAAACACATTACCTTGAAAAAGCAACGGCGACAAAGGTGAAATATTTCAGTCATTTTCAAAGATAAATGTTGTTTATCTTTATAAATTCATAATCAGTGTATGGCTGTTTGCTTTGCACTTTAGGCCCCCAAGACGTTTAGAAAATAAGCTTTATTAAAGCACTTTTCATGCTCTCAGTAGTAGGCTTTAATTTGTCTATTAATAATGTATTTTTTCTTTGAAATGAAAATTCCCACCACAATCTTATGATGTTGTGTTTAATCACATTCCCAATGCAACATATTTACTTTGTGTAAAAAAAAAAAAAAAGTCTGACTTGTTTGTCTTGCTAAGGACATTTTATGTATCCTAAATAGGCCTATTAATAGACTATATGCACAAATTTACATAATATTTTCAAAATAAACAGAAGGACAGCTTGATTGGAAATGGTGCACAATGTTTTTCCTTTAAAATTTATATTTACCTTTATTATTTCCTTTTCATCCTTTTCATGTTTTTTTGGTGGTAAAGAAGTACATTGACTTTTTAAAAAACTTTAATTAAAAAAAATATATATATATTTTTACCCAATAAGTATTTGTCACGCTCAGTCAGACAAACTGACGTTTTCAAAGGCGAGTCAATTTATTTTCAGGAAGTAACACACAAGCTTTGAAGTTCGGTGCAGGTAAGTGAATAAAGGTGAGTAACTCAGGTAAGTATTTCCAAATTGGTATAGTCCACAGTTCAATTCAGGAGAGAGTATAGTAATACTCACTCTTAAAGGTAGGTGGGTGAGACACAGACTGACAGGAATCCTTCTTTAGAGTCCACAGGAATATAGGTAGGCAGTGAAGGTAGGTGGGTAGCTGAGCGTAAGTTCCAGGTAAACTCAAGGAAAAGACCTCGAGCTCAGCAAACGACTACTTGGTTTTATGGTGTTGTGGTGATTGGAGGCAGGTGTCAATAATCAGAGGATTGTGAGCGAACAATGTGATCTGATCCGGGATCAGGTGAGTGTGACGGTGTGACAGTATTGAAATGGCTTTTGCTTATTTCACTTTTTATGATCTTAATTTTTATATTTTAACTTGGAAAATGTTTACAACAAACAAAAGGTGAGACATCTCTACATAAAAGACACTTAAACAGATGATTGGTGTAGTTGGTGTGGTGTAGTTGATTAAGGTACGGACTTTATATTTTATCATGTAAAAATTGTTCTTTGAAGCCTCAAAGTTCTCTTTAAGCGTTCAAGAGACCAAAACCAAGAATAACACAAACTGTATTTTTTTCCAAAAGGAAATGTCTAATGAGTGCATCCTTTTATTGACAACATCAAGCAGTATTTAATTTTTCACATTACAATGATATTAACATTTGCCTTGTACTGCTTTAGAAAAGCACTGGTTCTGGAATAAAAGTGTGCTTACATACAGAACCATTTAAAAGGCTTCATAGAGGTTAAGAGCCTCCTTCACTTTGCCAAAACAAATTAAAATGGCTATAAATCCCATTAAAGCCCTCTAGGAAATTCAGGGTTGTCGAGCAAAACAAACCTCCAGGAAAGACCACTCATAGCCTTGAATGTGAAGTGAAAAATATTGTTTCAGAAAAAACTTATAAAAGGTTTTTCTTCTTGTTTGTTTGCAGGAACAGATTGGAGGAAATATCTCAGTTCACACGAATGTTGATTGGCTGTCACCTTATTTCTGCCTGAGCCTAAGGAGAGTTGCAAGTCACTTTCTGCTTATCTACAGCTCCACTGGGGAATAAAAAAGTGGAAGGTAAGGATGAGAATGATGTCTCCTCTGGGATTGGATGGGATGAGGAGTCAGCACATGCTGTTTGACTGCATGTGTATTCCAGTACAGTCACGGATAGGACTGCTACCCCCAGAGAAACCTTTTTTCTGCCTTGTTTTTGAACCACTATAGATTTGATTTATGGCTTCTCTCAGTTTTGTTTCTTGAATTTCTCCCTGAAATTCACACTAAATATTTGATTTATTTGTAACTTTTTTCTTCTTCTCTGTGTATGTGTGTGTTGCTTTAACCAGGCGGCTGGCTGGAATCCCAGGTGGGAGCTAGAGGTTGCAAGTGTTTAGATTAATTGAATATTTCACCGACCCATTACTAGGGTGAGGAGTGTTCTATTTATAGCTTGGATGGATGTATTGGCTCAGCATCAATTGTTTTTTCCCCCCAAATCTTGCTGACTGAGAGTGAGGTGAAGGGGAGCATTATAAAGAGAACCTGAAATAAAATATCAATGAGAACTCAAAACAAAGGCTGCAGCAAGGGAAAAAGGAGAGGTTATCTTCTCTCTTTCTGTGAAGTGAATGCAAATCTGCTGTGTGCTTCTTCTCACATGGCGTTCTTCTGTAACAACAATATTGCTTATTAGCTTGCATACTACTAGAATATTAGTGCTAATTAAACAAATATTAATGCCTTATACATGACCTTATTTTACATCTTTAATCCTACCCAATTCCTAAATTCAAGAAATTTTAAACTATTAATAATTAAGAATTTATTGAGGGAAAAGTCATAGTATATAGTTAACAAGTGCTACCTATTCTAAAGTGTTACCTAGATGATATTTAACATATAAACCTAACATATTTATATACATGTGTTTATATATATATATATATATATATATATGTTACCGGCAATGTGTGAAATGCCGGCATTCTATAGAATGCCTAGGAAATGTATAGAA
>JAUCMT010000036.1:12741669-12762310 GCA_032357475.1 Enteromius thamalakanensis
AAAAACCCGATATTTCACACTTTGCCTAAAACCGTCAGGCATTCTATAGAATGCCGGATTTCACACATTGCCGGTAATATATATATATATATATATATATACACACACACAAATACTTTGTAAACAAAAGCTTTTATTTGAAATGCGACTACTCGTGATTAATCGTTTGACAGCACTACAAAAAAGTATCAAAATATGGAACCTTTTCCTTTCCTCATAAAATATTGTTATGCTTTAGTAGTTTTAAAATTAATTTTGTATTTAAATCTACTTAAATATGTAATTTTAAAGTTATCACATGAGCAACAGTGTGTTTTTGTCAGTTAACATCATGCTCATTAGTGCAGACTTGTCAGAAGAAGGTTGCAGGTTCGATTCTCAGTACAGGCAGCAAATGTTGAAAACACTCTTCCACACTCAACACCTGAGAGGAGCAAGATGCAAAAAAGTCTGCCCCTGCTTCACAATTCTGTCAGGTAAGGATATGTTAGATAACATTGGTTTGTGTTCCAGGATAGCAAGTCCTTGTGATTTATTGTGAAGGCAAATATAGGTACATGAAGAATTAACATATAATAGAATAGAATAGAATAATAGAAGAGTTATTTTGTTGTGATACACTATATGCATTTTATTTTGTAAGAAATGTGTTTAATAGTAGAGTTTCATACATTTGAAAAACATGTATATAAAGCATATAAAATGCATTACAAAATGTAGATTTATTTGTGTAATAAATAAATTTATTTATTATGTAGAGTTAACTGAATTAACAGCAATAATAGAAGAGGGTAATGGGGTGATGGATGCCATGCTGTGTTGTCATGGTAACAATCCAGGTGAAGATGACTCTAGATGAGTGTGAATGTGAAGTACACATTCCAAGGGGCTACTTTTGTAGACACAATTGATCTTCAAAGGCCTGATGTCAAGGGCTCTGCCCTTCAGACAGAGTAGGACTTGTTGTAATTTGCCCGTTACCAGTTACTTTGTATATTGTTGCCCTGGCCACAAAAACTGTTTGAAAAATGGGCACAAAATGATGACGTAATGATGTATCCTGCAGAAAGAGTCTCTGAAAAATCTCCACTATTAATGTGCAGACCACCAGTCTGTCTGAAACAAACATACAAAGCAGGGAGATACAAACAGAGAAAATCCCAGTGTAGTTGGACTGTACAATGATCAACCACCTACCGAATATCTTTGTACTGCAGAATTTGGCATCAAAATATTAGCAGTGTTGCATGTTGGTTGGGGTGGAAACTCATGGATTGGATTTCTTGTCCTAGCATATCTCATATTTGGGGAGCTGAAGACCTCAATCTCAGTCACGTTTCTGTACAATGTTTGCAGTATGGCAAGATACACTGTTGAAAACAGCCACTGTCATCACGAAACACCACATGAAAGAGTGTCAAAGTAAGATCCACATGACTGCCAGGACCCCAGATTTCTCAGCAGAACACTGTCTAGAGCAGGGGTCATTAAACTTGATCCTACAAGGCCAGTGTCCTGCAGAGTTTGGCTCTCACTTGCCTCAACACACCTGCCTGGAAGTTTCGAGTATACCTAGTAAGACATTGATTAGGGTTGGATTTTAACTCTGCAGGACACTGGCCCTCCAGGACCAAACTTGGTGACCCTTGGTCTAGAGCATAACATTGCCTCTGCCATCCTGCCTTCTTCCCAATCCTGCTGCCATCTCTTCCCAGTGTGAATGGCATACATGCACCAAGCCATTCACCTGATCTAAAAGAAAATTTGATTCAGCAGGCCAGGCGACCTTCTTCCTCTGCCCCATGGAGCAGTTCTGACATTCACAGGCCTATTATAGGTGCTTTCAGAGGTGGACAGGGCTATGCAGCCTCATACACAGTCCCCCTCGATGCACTTTGTATTTTGAAAGCTTTCAACCATGGCCAGTATGAGGCTTTTCAACAATTTGAGATACAGTAGCTATTCTGTGTTATCGGACCAGGCAGCCTTTGTTCCTAACATGCTTCAGTGAGCTGGTTGTCCTTCCTTGCATCACTTTGGGTAGGTACTAACCTCTGCATATTAGTAACACCCTCAAAACTTTTAAAGATCAAGACATCCAGCCATCACTATTTGGTCCGTGAAAAAAGTCACTCAGCTCTTTTCACTTTCAACATACTTTTACAAATGGATTGTTTAATTCCCTTGATATATATCACCCCTAGTCAAGTGCCATTGTAATATCATACTCAATGTTATTGACTTCAGTGGTTTTAATGTTGAGGATGATTGTTATTCTGTATATCAGTGCTCTTGGACTAATGGAACTGGACTGGAACTCACGTAGTGTAAAACTCTACTTATGTAGAACTGTCGTAAATTTGCTTTTGCAGTGTTTACTCTTGGTAGAACTAAGGGGATAAAGATTTTTACATGCCATTATATATAGGTGTTTAATGCATTTTAATTAGACTAACAAATTTGTCATCTAGCTATTTTATATACTCACAGTTCAGCAGTGATCTTAACAGTCTTCACGTAGTTAACAGTTTTGGGACCATATTGACATGAATGTATAGGCTGCACTTTTCTACCTCCAGTAGACGGCACATACACAGTCTCTCACGGGTTGTAAGCTGATTCATTAAATATGTTGTCCTCACAAGTCCTTGACTTTGATCAGTATCACTTTGATTCTTAGCAGAGTCAGCAGTCATTCATGTAATGGAATTTTTCTCAGCAGTACTAAAGCATAATTTTGTTCAATTACCAGGATTGCCACAGAACGCTCTTAAAAATCTAGAGTAGCCTCCTATTTTAATATGATTATGATTTTGGAAATCTAAAAAAACTCAAATCTTTTCATGTGCTTTTAGCATGCAAAGTAGTTCAACATCAGCAAGTATTATATCAAAGCTAGTTATTGCTTGCTGGGAAGAGAAAAGATACACCATCTGCTACTCCACACACCTTTATAACCTCATTTATGTTTAGTAGTACATGAACATCAAAATTCAAACTTAGAAACACATCGGCAGATGTGAAGAATTTTCCTGCTTATAAATCACTTTATATTATTTCACCCCTTGACAGGTGCCATTGTAACAATATAATCAATGTTATTCACTGCACCTGTCTGTGTATTTTATGTTGTGCCCGAGCAGTGTACAGCAGATGGGAACTGTTTTTTGATCATATCAAGTTATTTTTACAATTTATTTTAATATACACGCAGTCTAGTCGTGACCAGAAAGAAGGTTTAATATGGCACCATATTCTGATTCTAAAAATGTCTCTGTGGACAGTAAAATTTATATTTTCTATTAAAGCTGTCAGTCTTGAAATACTGAACTATGATCTAATCCAAAGGGCAGCACCTCAAACTCAAAACAATAGTTATAAATGGCAGCTTTCAAGATAATATAATAATGTGATGTTATGGAAGAGACATGCAGTTTTGGTAGCATGAGTTAAAATGTATCAATAAAAATGACTTGCGTTCTCATTTTCAATATACTACATAAACAAATGTAGAATTCTGTACTGTGCACTGTTGACAGTATCTGACTGGTAAATGACCACAATTTCCCTCATGCAACCAATATAATTATTCACACTCTAGGTGATAAGGACATCTGTGGAGTATTATAGGCACTCTATGTGGTATCATTGTGCTGAAATTATTAAAAGATGACATGACGTATTACTGTACACTGTTACTTCAGTGCACTGGAGGACGTTCTTGCTTTGCACTGCAAGAAAAAAAAAGTGGCGTATGCATTTATTTCCAACAACAGTGATACATCATAACTGATGTTGCATTAAATAAAACTATTAAAAATAGTACTAAAGCTATTTTTTTTTTACATTCAAATGCCACCTTGGTAACGGACTAAAATAAAACCAATTGAAGCACAAACACGACAATACTAAAAATTAAATAACTTTGTATTAAAAAATAATTAACTCCGTTTTAATTAATTGCACATTTAAAGTCCGCATAACATGTAATATCAAAAAAAAGCTTGAAATATAGAAATAATGTACTATAATAGTATATATATTTCTAAAATACTTAACACCGACCATATCATGATGGAAAAATAGCATTATTATTATTATTAGGTAAAAAGAAGATGACTATAAATTGTTTTACAGCTACTTTGTAGTTAAACTAATCTCAACAAAGCAGCTTTTGATGTCAGTGAAAGCTAAATGGATTGGCACTAATAAAAAGGATAAATTTCATGTTATTCATTGTATCATCAGATAGTACAACAAGTCTGGATTTTCTTCCCAAATCCTTTCAATTAAACCATAACCAAACCTCAGAGGAGATTTTCAGACTGAGTTTAAAAGCAAAGGTATTGATTTAAGAGTCCTGGGCAGCCCTGTAGTAAGAACTTGTAATGATTGAGAATTAGATCCCTGCTCGTTATCTGTCCAATAAAAGTGGACATCTGTATTAGACCGTCTGCATATAAATCTATACATATTATACAACCTAATGCTTTCAGACCTAATGCTTTTTTTAATTTATCATTCCTTACCAATAAAGTCTGCTGCAGTTACTGCAGCTGCGAGTAAACAGCCAAAAGGCCACTTACAGAGAACAGTAGCACACAAACAAACATATAGGTAGAGTGAACTTTAGTAAAGTAGTCAGAAAAAAAGCAATGACATACATTATAGTAAAATGGAGTGATTAGTTGCAATGTTTCTAAAAAGAAAAGAAAATTCCAAAGGATAAAAGAAATCAGCTCAATATAATCCATACAATAAAATGATACAGCCATTCTGTATTAAGTATAAAACAATCACTTTGTGTTGACGGTAAAAAAAAAGAAATGAGATACAAGATTAGAAATCAGAAATGTAACAGAAACAAAATACATATGATACAGCTGCCCTTGAATATTATTTACAAAGCTGAAAAGCTAGTGCATAAATGTTCTGAAAAATATGTTTAGAAATTTTACATGGCACCCCACTGATCATTGAACTTGGCAGTTGTCATTTTGTTTTGGAGAAGCACTGACCCGTTCTTGTTTCTCGGGGGTCTTTTTGAAGCTGCGAGAGCGCCTGCTAATTTTCTGCTCTGTAGCAGGCACTTGGCTTTCACAGCTGTTTTTCCGTGGACTGTTGGCAAGTGGAGATAATACAGCCACATTGCTCTGGATCGCCTTAGGCACCTGGACCTAAAAGTACATGAACATGGTGTCAGGAGCAAGCAATGTTAGTCTACCAAGAATGCCCAGTGGCAATATCAGTGTTCAAAACAACTCATTCTGTACACTTCTCTGGGGATAGTGTCAAGATGTGGACAAGTACAAATGTGTAAACACAAGATCTATGCAATCAATGAATTTTCTCTCTTCTCCAAACCCATACACCCAGCATGTACTTTGAGAGAGGAACAAGTGCAGAACAGTAATTGAAAACTGGCTGTGCTGCAAGCTGACTAATGGTTTGCTCATCCTCCCCATGCGCTCTGCCAAAGGCTTGCATCTGTTTCACTTGAAGCTTAACTGTTCATTAAGAATTGCAGCTTTTATGATCCATTAAACAGGTCTACCAACAACTTCAACTTATGGTGAAGCACTTGCTTTGAAACTAAGGGCTGATTTTTTGAGGGTCTTCAGGCAGAACTGTTTATAGTTATGCATCAAAAGTATAGCCAATAGATTCACTTACTTTGGAATGCTATTCACGTACAAGCACCTCACTGTAACTCATACTCTATTTTTGCTATGTGACTCTGGACCCCACAAAATTGAAATGTTTAAAAAAGCTGAAAGCTAAATAAATTATCTTTCCATCGATGTGTGGTTTGTTAGGATAGGACAATATTTTGAGATGCAACCATTTGAAAATCTGGAATTTGAGGGTGCAAAAAAAAATCTTAATACTGACAAAATCGACTTTAAGGTTGCCCAAATGAAGTTCTTAACAAGGCATATTTAAAATAAAATAAAATAAAAAAATAAAATCACAATTTACTAAACATCTACATGGAATACGATTTTTACTTAACAGCCTAATGATTTTTCCATCTTTCATTTTCACCCATACAATGTATTTTTGGCTATTGCTAGAAATATACCCCAAGTTTTGTGGTCTAGGGTCGCATATTGTATAAATGACAAGTTTACATTCATTTTTGTGGTAATTAATGCCATAAGTACTGTAGATTAAGCTTAAGTTGTACTGAACCCAGAACACTTAGTTCAGTTATTTAAGGTGGTAAATCATATATCTGGGACATGAAAGCTACTCTACAGCATGCGGTCTTGACTCCCTTTGAATTCTTAAAGAACTACTCTAGGAAAATCTCCAGAAACAGGGGTAACCTGGGGTAAGGTGACATGATTAGAACTTTGAAGGAAGTCAAAAGCTGACGGGAGGTTTAATGCTTCAGAGCTTCTTTCCATCTAATGACTAATGCCGTGCAGAGAGCATTTGAAAATGCTTTCATGGTCATTAACTTTAAGAGTGGTAAATGTGTTTACTACAGACTGCAGTAACCTTTTCTGAGGGTATGTGATGCCCTCCTGTGGTTAAAGAAGAGTAACTAAATGTTTTCGGCTACACAAAGAGTTTTTAATGGCATAGCCTCATTTTTGTGCTTGCAACAAGTTTAAACACTTTTAACTTTGTAACTACTGTGGTCTACGCTTACAAATTGATATGACTATACTGCTAAAATCGTTGGCTGCTTTGATTTACTGTTATATAATTTGGAAAAAATACATGCCATGTTTGAATGGAAATACATTTATACATAAAAATATACTAATAAAAATGGTGAAAACAACTAAAATACTTAAAAAACAAACACACACACACACACACACACACACACACACACACACATACATATATATATATATACACATACATATTTATATATATATATATATATATATACACATATACATATATATCCACATATACATATATATACATATATAGAAAATCATCAATTTGAATCTTATTTAGTTACACTTAGTTCAAGGAAAAGTTCATATTGAAGAAGTTTCTTCATTGTTCACTTTAGCAGATGTAGTTGGTAGTGGTTGCAGAAAAATAGACAGAGGCAGTTGTACTCACAGTATTTGAAGTTCTGCCCTCTGTTGTCTGTTTGGAGATTTGCACAGGATGCTCTTCTAAAACAGAGCTCTGCTGAGCCGCAGTTATTCGGGCGGCCAGACGAGGGCTGCAGCGCTGCACTGTGGTTCTGCGAATGATGAATGGGCTCATCTCTCCCACTGGAATATCTGCAAAACCTATACAGAAAGATGTGATATAAATGTGTAAAACATGCAATCAATAACGCATTCCTTTCATTGTGAAAGCTGTATGAATATGAATGTATCTTTGACATGAAGTACAGCGAATGACAAATTGCAAAAACCTCTCACCTTTCTTAACAAGATCAGGCAAACCCTCTGGTTTGAAATCCTCATCGTCCACTTCTAGTGTGGCTTTCGGTGTGGCAGCCGTAGCTTTCAGTCTCTTGGTGATACTGTGCAGGGCTTCCTGTGCTTTGTTAGGAGTGTCATCTGCTGCTCTCTGTCTCTTTCCTGCTGGCACATTGGCTCTGTCTGCCACTGGTTTACTGTTCTCCAGGTCAGTTTTCTCAGACATGAAGGATCTCCTGGTCTTGGGGGTCTTTGTCTGGGTGCTCAACTGCTTGAGCTGGTTCTCTAGAGTTTCATTGGTCTCTTCCAGCTTGTGAACTTTGACCATGAGGCTGCAGTATCTGTCCATGCTCTCATCTGCTTCACGGCTTTTCTCCTCCAGAGCTTCCCTCAGCTCCTGTAGTTCTTCCTGTAGGGCGTCACTACTGCAGGCACCACCTGTTAACAAGAAAGATGATTTGTATTTCCAGATACATACATATATATATTTTCTAATTATTGTTATTTTGTCAAGGTGAATATTTGTCTTGTAACGTGACAGTCCAATGCAAGTTAAGTTTACTATATTAGACCAAGTGCTTATCTTCTTGTGAGTTTTATTCATACCTTGTTTCTGTGTGGCCTGCAGCGCTGATATTTGCTGTCCCTGCTGCTGAAGTTCTTCCTGAAGGGCCTCCTTCTCACTCTCCAGCTGTTTGCACGACTTGATCCACAAATTGATCTTACTCATAGCACTGTCCTTCTCTTTGGATAAGCGCACAACCTTTGAGTCCAACTCTGCCTACAGGGACCAAGATTAATATGACTGCTATTTTTTAAATAAATAATAAAAAAAAAAAAATTATATTATATATTATAGGAATGGGGAAAAAATAAAAACAATACCTTTTCTTTTTCACAAAGTTCTAATTTGTTCTGTAACTCCTTGAAGGTAGAGTCGACCTCTGCATTTTGAGATTTGAAGCTATTGAGGTCTGATAGATACTGTGCAGCCTTTGCGTCAACGGTCATCATTTCTTCCTTCAGTTTATTAAGTTCCATCTCATGCTGTATAGAAAAACAGAGCTTCATCAGTTATATAGTAAAATAATGTTGTGAAATAGTATTAGTTTAATTTTTTTTTTTTTTTTTTAAAATGAAGTTTGAATTCCTATCATGCATTAACGCCTTTCCCAGAATCCAGAAAAAAGCACATTGTTGTTGCTATTGTTGCAGTGTTACATCTGCCCACCTGCTGCTGTAGATGTTTCAGGTTCTCCTCATGCCGCCTGTTGTTTTCCTTTATCTGAACATCATGACTTTCCTGAATATCAGATACACTTCTCTGTAGGCCATCTTTTTCTGTTGTCAGCGCTTCTAAGCTGAGCTGGAATGGGGAATAAAATGGAGTGTAAGCAGAGACTAAACATCCATGAAGCCAGTAAAACACGGTAAAGGAGAATTCATACCTTATAAGTTTCGATTTGTTTTTGAGAGTCCTGTAGTTGACAAGTCATTTGATTTTGATTAATCTCTAAAGCATTCTGTCTTTCCCTTGCCTCACACAGCTGTTCCTGATGTTGTGTTTGGAGGTGCAAACAGCGTTCTTGTAGTGCATTTAACTAAAAAGGAATATGAATAAATAAATATGTGAAATAAAAACGGGAGTTTTTACAAAATAAGAACAGTTAAAGATGACAAAAAATACCTTTTCTGTTAGTTCTAAGTTCACAAGCTTCATAGCATCAAGTTGGCTCTCCAGCTGCTGGATATTACTCTCCAAAGGAGTTACACTTGCTTGCAATACCTCTATCTTGTTAGACTGCATCTGTGTCATCTCTTCCAACTGTACAATAGTTGAACGCAACTCAGCTTTGTCCTTTTTCAATTCATCTCGTTCTTCTCGAATTAAAGATAGTGCCTGCAGCTCAACTATTTGGGATTGGTTGGATGAATGAAGCTCCGCTTGACACCTTTCATATTCAAGGACTCTCTGGGAAAGCTCCTTGTTGTCTGATTGCAAAGACAGCAACTGAGTGTTCAAATCCTGAGCTTTCAGTTCTTTCGATTCCACTTCTGTTTGACAGATTTGAAGTTTCTCCTCAATGGCAACAACTTTTAATTGGAAGTCCTCAATTACTCGTTGCTGGTTCACTGCTGCCTCTTCCACAGATTTAAGCTTTTCAGTAGCTGTGTGATTGGACAACTGCAATTCATCAATTAGTTTGTTCTTTTGTTCAAGTTCTTGCTCAAGTTTGTACTTCTCCTCCTTGAGATCTTTCAGCTCACTCACCATCTCTTCAATTTTCTTGGCAAGATCTTGCGTTTCAGCCTGTACTTCCTCAAGCTCAGCTTTAGCAGTCTCTGCTTGAAGAATGGCATCTTCTAGATTATGTTCAGATAGTTCTTTATCTCTCTCGAGCTTTTCAATGTTGTCCTGAAGACCATCTGCCTTCCTCTGGGCAGCTTTGAGCAGCTGACTCATGTGGTTCTTTTTCCGTTCATCAGATTCAATTCGTACCTTCAGTTTTTCAATGCCCTGTCTCATCTGAGCTACCTCTTCCTGAGTAGAAATCAACCTAGAGGCTATTTCACCTTTCTCCAAAAGAGATGATTCAAGTGACTGAGAAAGCCTGATATTCTCATGCTCAAGTGAATGGATTTTGGAAGACATGTTTTCAGACTCTCTTGAAGCCAAATTGTCATTGTTCTTTAAACCGTTCAATTCACATAACAGATTTTTATTGTCTTCATTCAGAAGAGCCACTGTATTCTCGAGGTTTTGAGACTGTTGAATGAGTTGCTCTTTTTCTTTCAGCAGAGCATCAATTTGGTTAGCCTTCACCTCATTTGTTTTTCCCCCAACCCTAATGTCCTCCTCTAGCTCTTTTATAAGTTCTCGTGTATCGGATTCTCTCTTCTCCAGAAGCTCAGCCTTTTCTTTCCACTTCATTAAGGAGAGATTTTCACTTTCCCTTTCATCAGCACACACAATAAGCTCTTCTTTAAGTCGCCCACCTTCTGCCATAGTTATATTAAGTTGTTGTTCAAGGCTGCAATTTGTCCTCTTAGCTGCTTCAAGCTCTGCTGCTTGCTTCTGCTTCTGTTCTTGTATCTCTTCTATGTCAGCCTCCATGGACAGGATGTGCTTCTCTAAATTAGCCTTCTCCGAACGCACTCTTTTAAGTTCACATTCAATCTGGAAAAACTTCTCATTCCACTCGCCTTTTGCCATCTCTAAGTTTTCCATCATCTCCATAACATCGGAGTACTGGCATTTGGAGGTCTGCAACTGTAGTCTCAATGAATCAATCTCTTCTGTCAACTCTCCAATGTGGTTGTTCAGTTTCGTGTTTTCTTGAGTGAATGATGTCAACTTGTCTGTGCCATTTGTCTTTTCTAATTCCATTTCCCGAATTTTGCCCTCCAAGTCCAAGCACAAATCTTTTCGAACTGCCATTTCCGATTCCAAGACTTCAAACTGGGACTGCAAATGAAGAAGCTCTGATTCTCGCTTTGTTAGAGTTTCCTTAAGTGTTTCAAGTTCCATAAGTGATGTTTCAATTTCTGTGCTAATATGTGGAGTGGTGTCTGACTTTTCAGGTTGATCCAGTGTGTTCTCTTGTGCTTCATTTGTCACTTTTTCCATTTCCTGTTCAAGATGGGAAAAATATTAATACAAATAAAGAGAAATTGAATAAAATAGATTTTGAAAAAAGCAGTAGTTTAAACCTATATTTTAAGGTACTGTGCATTTTCAAAATGCAGCAATTTAAAGGTGCAATCTGTTATTTTCTCATTTATTTATTTTTTAATCAGTGCCATTGAAAAAATGTGCATTAAAGAAAAAAATACAGCAAGCCGTTTAACTGATTTTGTTAAATACCTCTGAATTAATAATGGAATACATAGGGTGGAACGAAATGGCCTACATTGTGAAATACATAGGTTACCTGGGAGGGTTCAGTAGCCAGTAAGGACGAGGATGCAAGGTCCAAGTCCTGCAGTTTTTGCAGGGTTGCGTCCAGTTGTGAGGACAAGATCTCCGTGTGTTGCTTTTCTTCTTTAAGTTTGGCCTCCAACTCATTTCTGATACTGAGCATTTGCTCCTCCATTCTCTGGAGCTCTTGAGCATGCTGTAATTTGAGTTGTTCTATTTTATTTCCTGTTTGCTCCTCCATGGTTCTGATGGTCTCCTTAAGAACATGAGACATCTCCTCAAGCTCCCTGTATTTATTTTCCATTTGCTCTTTCAGGGGTATGTGTTTGCCATCCTCATCTAATGACAATGACGTTTGGACCTCGTCTTGTGAATCAAGATGCTCTCCAGGTGATGAAATACCCAGGACAGCAATATCTTCTTCAAAGGGCAAAACAGATGTATTAGCAAATGGCATTTCGCAAATATCTTGGTTCTTGTCATCTGCAGTTTGCTCTTTTTTCAGTGTGTCTGCATCAGGGTTTACTACAAGAATCTTCTCAGACTGAAGTTGTTCAATGTAAGTTTGCTGTTCAGCAATTTGAGATACCAGAGAATCGTTTGACTGCTTTAATTTATCTATTTGCTCACGGGAATTCTGGGCACCTGCTTTTAATTCCTGAAAATCAGACTCCAACTTAAGCTTTTGTTCCAAAAGATTGTTGTACATTGCTTCAAGATTTACCAGCTTACAATTCTCTTGCTCTAGGGAAAACTTAAGCGTTTCACGGGTTGCACGTAAAGACTCCAATTCAGCGAATAATGCAGAACTGGATTCTTGTTCTTTCTGCGTTTCCTCCAAACATGCAGACAGCTGTGTCACTTCAAGTGCGCTCTTTGCATAATCTTCTTTGACAGACTCAAGTTCTGCTTGTATAATGGACCTCTGTGCCTCACTCTCACCTAACTTTGTTTCAAGAACACTGATATTGCCTTGCAGTGCCTCTACTTGTGCATCAAACGAATTAATGCAAGTTTCATTATCTTCCAGATCCATCTGCAACATTTCAAGCTGTACTTTGATTTTGCTCATGTTAATGTTTTTTTCGTTCAGTGCCTCTAATGCTTTAGCTTGCTCAGATTGAGCCTCCTGAAGTTTTCTTTTCAAAGTTTCAATCTCACAGGATTTTGGAACTTCTTGGCTTTTTAAATCTGCCAAAGCAGCTTTGAGACTTTTTATCTCCTGCTCAAGAGGAAATGCACTTTGTTTCAAATCTTCAAGTTCCTTTGCAACTTTCTGATAGGAATCAGTGATCTTCCCGAGTTGCTTCTTAGATGAGTCAAGATCTTGCTTCAACTTTACTTTTTCGAAAGCAGCCTCCTCTAGTTTCTCGAAAGCATTTTTGGCCTCTAGGCATTTTTTCTGTAATTCCTCCTCGAGTACATTGATATGCTCCTCTAAACTCTTTTCTTTTTTAAGATGAGTTTCAAGTTCAGAGACATGAGCTTCAGATTCTTTGTTGTGTCTTTCAGTGAGCTTCTTGATGTTCGTCTCCAATAACGTTTTTTCGTCAGATATGTCTTGTAATTTTTTTTCCAGACTTAAATTTAGCTCTGCAGATGAGTCAAACCGTTTTTGAAGACTTTCTAGTGAATTATTTAGTGTGGTGGACAAATGATTTGAGGCTTCAAGCTCAGTTTGCATTAAAACAATCTTTTCTGCCACTGCATCTTTTTCAGCAAGTGCTCCTGTCATTTCAGAAACCTGTTTAAGAAGATTTTCTTTCTCTTGGCAAACAACATCATGAAATTTCTGGAGGCTTTCATGCTTCTCAGCTAGATAATTAGCTTTATTTTCAGCTTCTTCTTGTTTCACTTTGAGTACTGCATTATCATGCTCTAAGTTTGATGCCTTCCTTCTTTCTTCGTCAATATCTTTTGCAAGATTCTCAGCTATTGTCTTCTGATTTTCCAACTCAGTGGTGGTCTGAACTTGTAGTTCCTTTACTTTTTCCAGGGAACTTCTGTTTTCTTCTGCCTCAGAAACAAGACAATTAAACTGCTCTTCAAGAGAACAGAAAGACTTATTCTTAGATTCAACTTCAAGAATAAGATCTTTTTCCCTCTTTTCCAATAAAGACACTTTCTCTGCTAGATCTTCTCTGACTTTAGAAATATCATCACACTTTCCTTGGATATCTGCATTTAAATTTTTTTGACACTTTAGGTCTGATTCCAAGAGGGCGATCTTCTCAAGTACTTCCTGGAGGGATGTTTCCACATTCAGTTTTTCTTGTACTAGCTCTTTGTTTTGTACAAGGTGGTCTTCACATTCTTTAGCTAACATGTCTTTCTCCTCTTTGAATTTTTCTAGCTCCTGCTCTCGTAAAGTAAAGCTTTCCTGAAGATGCTCAATCTCAGTTCTGTTCATTTCAATAATAGAATCCTTTGATTTAGCCAGGTCGCAAGCACTTTCATATTCTGCAAGGAGTTGACCCTGGGCCTTCTCCAATCCTTCCACCTTACTTGTTTCTTGATGCAGTTTAGCTTCAAGCTCACTCACTTGCTCCTGCATCAGAGTGATCTGTTGCTTCAAATTGTCCATTTCCTTATTATGTTTCTGATGTGTTTCACATAACTGCTGTTGAAGCTCTTCATATACTCTTCCTTTTTCTTCCAGCTCCACACATTTGATAAGCAGTTCACCTTTGAGTGAATCAATCTGACCGGACAGGCAAATCTTCTCATTTTCTAAATCCTGCAGCCTTTTCTGAAGACCATCATGAGCATCATTGAGTTTGGCTTTATCATTCTCCAGATCTGCAATTTTACTCAACATTTCTTCGCGGTTGGATTCAGTGTTATTAATCAACTGTTCCTTTTCGGTTTTCCACTGCAGAAGAGCCTCATACTCTTTTTTCATCTCTGCAAATTCTTTCTGACAGGAGTTTGATGTCATTTTGAGGTCTTCATTTTCTTTCTCCATAGTACAAATCTTATTAGCTTTTAATTCAACTTCATAAACTAGTTTTTGCAACTCTGCCTGAATCTTCATATTCTTTGCTTCTGTTTCAGCCAAAGTTTTCTTGGCATTTTCCATTTCTTGAGCAGATGATACAATTTGACAGTCCAGTTTTTTGCGAACCTCAGTCAGTTCGTCAGTCTGGGTTTGTGTCTTAACTGAAAATAGCAATTAAAAATGATTAGACAAATGATTTGTTTAAGATTCTTTCTGAAATATTTGCTTCTGCGTTCTAAAGCAATACATTTAATTGGTAAATTTCATACCTTTTAAATCATCCACCATTGTACGGCTTTTGGCAAGGTATTGCTCAGTATTTTGTTTTTCCTCTTCAAGTTGTTTGACCCTTTTCATTTCTTGATCTAACTGACAACTGAGAGTGTTCTTCTCTCTCTGCAACTCCTAGAGTGAGAAGAAACAACACATTCAAATGCTTGCATGCTTTGTAAACTCTATAAATAAACATCTGTTATCATTAAATGCAAACTAATACCTTAATCTTATATATTAGATGCAACTTACATCAAATTTCTTCTTTAATTCTGTCTCTTTCACTTGACTGGCCTGCAATCCCTGTTCAGACCGGAGAAGTTTCTGTTTTAGCTCTTCCAAATCTTTATCCAGTCGACTCTTTAGAGAAGTTACCTTTGAAACCAGTGACATTTTGTTGTGATTATGCATGTTTGGGTTAAGTAAAAAAAAAAAGATAATACAATGAACAGAAACATGTTATTTATGCCTGAAACATTGTCCATAGCTGAACTTTCAAATTACCTTATCCATATCTGACTGCAAAACATTGTACTCCTTTTTAGCTTGCTGGATCTCCATACTCATTTTATTTTTCACCTGGTTAAATTGCTGATCCAGAGCTTGATGGGCGCTTTGAAGTTGTGCAATTTCCTAAAAAGAGCGAAATGACAAACATTTTTGTTTTAACTCCAACATTCAGATATATAAAACATTTATTAATCGAATTATATTTGACAGCAAGACAAGACCTTTTGACTCTCTCTCTCCTGGTCCTTGATTTTCTGCTCCAAAGATCTATGCATGCTTTCAGCATTATGTCTC
The DNA here is from genome assembly GCA_032357475.1 of Enteromius thamalakanensis. NCBI lineage: Eukaryota > Metazoa > Chordata > Actinopteri > Cypriniformes > Cyprinidae > Enteromius > Enteromius thamalakanensis. The sequence continues at coordinate 12,757,064 of JAUCMT010000036.1, forward strand.
TGACAGTTCATCTCCTCTGTTACCTGCTTCAGCTTCATCTCAAGAGATGAACACTGAGGAGCCAAATTAACCAAAGGTTAACTACTATATTTACATGATTTAACATATTGTTCAACTAAAAGACTGCACAACACAACCTATAAAATACATACAGACCTTTAAAAATAGACAGCTAACGTTTAATTACCTTGATAAGTAATACATAAAATTTAATACATTTATTAATTTTTATCAGTTAATCAATTCATGTATTTTAAGTGTTTAGGTCTATTTTCTGTGGCCACTGTATATAACATAACTTAATATGACAGCATAAAATATAAGATACAAAATATAAATGCATTAAGCTGGCCTATACCTTAGAAACTGACTGCTCATACTGTCCTGTGGCCTTTGTGAATTCATCTCTGGACTTGCTGAGGAGTTTGTCCTTTTCAGCCAGATCCTTCTTGGCCATTTCAAATTGACTTTGAATTTCACTGAATTTATTGATCTGATTCTTCATTTCCTTTTCTTGAGCCTGAAGACGGAGCTCTAACTCAGAAATCCTTGACCTTAGATCTGAGCAGCATAAAAAAATGGAAAAAAGGGGGGAAAAGTGTTACCTTAAGGCATATGAAAATTATCACTGTAGTGCTGTAGTAGTGCTTTTGTATAAACAAAAGCATATTTCCATGTACATAATAAAAAATGAATATCTGTAAATAAGGTCAGACCAACCTTGATTTATATTCTTAAGCTGTTCCATCTGCTGTGATCCAGCTGTTTCACTTTGAGTGCCTGATGTGAACTGCTGGTGGGGCTTAATTGGTGTGTCATCGTAAGACCATGACATCCCAGAGGGTCCATTTCTTCTTCTAGAGGGTGTCTCCATCACAGTCAGAGACTGATGACTGTTTGTTTGGTCTTGCTGCCAAGGGAAAATTGAGGACCCTGCCTGCTGTCTTGCAATATCTTTATGGCTCACTGCAGACTGGTTCAGAAGCTACAAGTGTTACAAAAAAAAGAGATGCATTTTTACTATTTAGTAAATTGTCATAAGAACTAGCAACACAGCTAAATATGTATTCTACTTACTTTTACATGCATAACTTTGATTTCAGCCTCCAACCTTTTACGCTCCTCAACCTCTCGATTGTACTTTTCTTGTAGGTCACTTATTTTTGAATCTGAAAATGCGGTTATTACAGTGTTACAGTGTGTTGCATCCATTCTGAACTGCATTTTTTTTGCTTTCTGTAACTCATATCTTACCCTGTTGCCAGTGATTAGGTGTTGCAGGGGTTGCAAATGTTTTTTGTGGCGTACTAAACTGTTGGATTTCTGAAACATGTGAAGTTTGGGGCCGTTCCAATTCATGCTTGTACCTGAATGAAAAGAGTCAAATTAAGCCTAAATTAATCTTACTGTTACTTAATGTTTTACTATTTGAAGGCTACTTAATTATTTACTTACATAATATTATATCAACAGCTTAGGTATAAGATAAAGTATTAAATCACATCCACTTACTTTCTGATCTCTTGTTCTAGTCTATCAATCTGCTTCTTGGATGAGCTGAGTTGACCCTCCAGATAATTCACCTGTTGCTCCTTAATTTGAATGTCATGTGTAAGTTTCTGTCTATTCTTTTCCAGACTTTCACACGATTCTACCAAAGACTGATTTTCTCTCTTAAGGGCAGAAGCTTCACTTTTCTCACTGTCCATCTGTAAGGACATATAATACACACAAGATGCAAATTTAACGGCATTCATTAAGATAATTGCTTTAATCCATTGTTTTCAGGTAACTGACCTTTTGCCTCTGTTTTTGCATTGTAGCTTCAAGGGAATCCAGCTGAAACTGTTTCTGCTGTCTTTCCTTCTTTAACTTGTCAAGTTGCCCTTCAATCTCTTGGATCTTTTGTAGGGCCTTTGCAGGAAGGCCATCCTTCCACTCTTCTACAGCCCAGCTCATATTTGCTTAAGTTGCTGTGTTGCTTATCAAAGACACTCTGGCATGCTCTAAAAAGCACAATAAGGTAGACATTTGTTCTATAAAACCACCAGTTACAGAGTATTATAGAATCATATATGAACAACATAATAATTTAACAACAAAAATAATAAATCCAATTGATCATATACAATACAATAATTTACACAAAATGATTTAAACCTTCAATTAGTTTGTTCTGTGTGTTCAAAAGTATTCACACAAAAGTACATTATCATTCATTGATACAATTTTTCCCCAATTTTCTTATAAAGTGCTTTTTTCATTGGATACATCAAATATTTTTTTACAAATATTATATTTTAAAATAAATTGTATAAGTTGGTAAATTTCGTATTCAGTTAATGAATGGAGAATACAGCATGGTTTCAAACAGATATTTAGCGCAATAAATTAAACGGTCAATACAATCTTATAAAAACACAAACTTTTATGATTTCAACAACTTACTGGGGTCACAAAATAATCATATTTCTCATTTAATGCATCCATTAAATGCTATAGCAATTTACTTTGCCACGAACAGAAACTACTTACGATGAGGAATTATAACATTTATTTATTTATGTGACAGAGCTTCCGAGTTCACTAGTAAGTTACGTGAATATATTGTAACAATAAAAGAAAAATAACGTTATAGATATCATCAGGCCATGTACTGCAATTGTTTAGTGTAATGTGCATAGAGGACCTTCAGGATAAAACGAGATTCTTTCGTTTTAAGAAAGTAGAGTTGTAAGTGATTATAAAAGAGGTTTAGCCTATTTAATGTATTAATTATTCCGGCTATCATAACACAATACGAAATCATCACGCGATTGGTTTTAAACACATCAATGTAACGTAATCATTTTAAAACGACAAGTCTTTTGACAAATACAGCTCTTAAACAATATACCCTATTCTACAAACAAATACAGAGTCTTACCAGAACTAAAGAAAGAAGTTACTCTCCCACTACCCTAAGGTTCCTCTTCTCGTGTCCTTCTTCAGTTACTAGAGTGGAAAATTCAAAAAGGGTTCAACATCGTTGTTGACGGAATGCAGCGTCGTTATTGGCGCGTTTGATAAATGACGTAAGAAAATATCAGGCTCTGATTGGCCACTCGTATCCATTCGAATGTAACTCCACCAATTGTTTTCTAAACAATTTCTTTCGTCCTTGAAATGAATGATTAATCGGGCGGTCGAGTTATTTAGCTCTCGCCCAAACATGCAGACAACTGACGAGATGCAAAAAATAAATAAAAATAAATACACATCAAATCGCCCCGACAAAGGTCTTCTTTCTGTAACATGCCTTTGTATTATAAGCATCGTTCTCGTCTGCATTATTAGTGGCTTTGTGAAAACTGGTGATCATAATAAATGCACCACATATGATTTGTAATTATATACAATTATTACTATTTCCTTGCTGTTATGCACTTCTGAATGGTTACACTTCTGTTTGTCTTCCTGAACGCAATGATCCGATTCTGTGGGGAGATGAATGGCACCATACTGCTTCCATAGGTCTCTGCCAAACACGTGCTCTGGGTCATAGCAGATGGTATGAGAGCCATATATGGATTTCATCACCATGGTTACTGCCAGGGATAGGACACAGCTTTTGTACAGACTTGTGACAAAAACAATAGCAGATGATAATGATTAGTCCCTGGATGTATTTAGTGATACAAAGATAAATGCCTTCATTTGCATATGTAGTTGTAAATGAATTGTAATCAAAGTCGTCAGTTTTTTGTCTTAAGGAATTTATTACTTTAGTGTCACATTCAAATTTTGCATGTGGCAGTCTGCATATTTTTAATTTTAAATTTTTTTTGCCCATGCTACCTGTCAAAATTGCACAATACTAAAACAAACGTATAACAAACAAATAAGCAATAATGAAAGTAACACTATGAAATGCACTGACTGATTGGAAGTCCAATATCTTAACAGTATCGATGATATATCAGCGCAAAACAATATCCATGCAAACAAACAAATAAAACAGAATCAGTTATCCAAGTCCTTTGCCTTATTGAGAATATAAACGTATATTACATTCGTTAGCTATTGAAAACAAGTATATTTTTGCTACATGAGAGGGCAAAATATTGGTTAAAACCTGGCATATATTGATATGATTCTTAATTCTTAGCCCTTCTTTACAGAAAACAGTGGAGCACATTTTTTCAAAGCGCATACAATACAAGCAACAATATTTCAGACTCAAGCCATCTATTTACAAACCGAAAACTCATTTAAATGACATCTCAGGTGATCAGACAATTTTGACATCACTTTGTTTTAATATTCCCGGGAGAGGTATAAGACACATGCCAGCGTTTGATGCATATTCCTCCATGGGTTCCTATTATTTCTGCTCTTCCATTTCCTTCTTAATCTCAGCGATGTATGGGTGGTCTTTACCGTGGGCAATGTCCATGATTGCAAGAGCCTGTGACAAATTCATCCACAACAACTTGAAATTATCTAAAGCAATTAATATTTTTCCATTTGGATTTTAAAAGGAACACTCACATACTGCAATATTATTCAATACTGCATTTTTATTACATTACCGCTGTTAGCGTCTTACCTTCTTTAAAGCTTTAACTCCTTGTGTCCTCATCTCAAGTCCTAGGTACAATCTTCCAAGTTTCAGGTACATAGAAGCCACATTCAGTGAGTAAGGAGGATAGTGCACACTAGAGAGATATGTATATTGAATACTGTTAATAAAGTAGACATACCAGGTGTTCATTACTTTTCGCATTTTAAAATGTAAAAATAATTAAAACATTTAGAGAGGAAATGCACTGGGCTCAGAATGACCTGTAGGGCTGGATAATTTTCTCGCCATATTTCATTGCTCCATCCCAATCCTGCATATAGAGACAGACCCCCATTGCCTGATACATCATGTGCAACATGTACACATTGGTTTCGGCAAATATCGAACCCATTTTCTCCAAGCTCAATTCACAGATTTCCAGTAGTTCACTGGGGGGTAACTTAGCAGTTAAGGAACCTTCACTTCAGGAGATATACAATATATCACATACATATATATTTTTTAAGTTTTGATGTCTTTTTCATTTTCTGGCTCAAAAATACATTAAAAATAAAAGTTATATTGTGAAATATTTTTCTCACTTTAAATAAGTTAGATATACTGTTACATATATATATATATATATATATATATATATTAGTGGTGGGCCGATATCGGCGATAACGCGCTGCGTTAACGCGAGA
>JAUCMT010000036.1:12769224-12780600 GCA_032357475.1 Enteromius thamalakanensis
AGGAAAAGTATGCAACGTTTTTACAAAAACCCGATATTTCACACTTTGCCTAAAACCGTCAGGCATTCTATAGAATGGCCCAATACAATGCAATAAAAAAAAAATTAAAAAAAAGAGCAAACAAACACACACTACAAAACCACTTTTTATTTTATTTATGTCCTTACTACCTTTCAGGGCCTTGATCATGTCAGTTGCACTGATGTTTATGCAGGGCCAAAGAACTCTTGGATTTAATCAAAAATATTTGAATTAAATCTTTAAGGTCTTGTGAAGTGAAAGTGAAGTGTTTTAACTTTAAACCGCTTCCTCTGGCTAAGAGAAGATCATAATCGATAATAAACACTACCACCAACACACCGTACATCTTGGGAGGGCTAATGGTGGGAATTTTCAGCAAATTTTAACTTTTTAGATGACCTATTTCTATAATCTATGTAACTCTGCAACTCAGTTCATACAGAAAAATAAGGACCCATAAAGGAACAAGCCTGAACAGAAACACCAAACAGCCGTATGATGATAGATGGACTGCTTCTGATGCCACGACTTGTACAACGCACAAAAACAGCAGGGATGAGACAGAAAGGCCTTGTGGTAGAGTGCAAATGGATTATTGATGATCTTTATTTTCAGTGCTGGATTTTCGACTCTGCTTGGCGCTCACCAGCAAAGATCAATTACAGAGCTGTCACTCCGGCTGTGGTCTCCGTAGACCTCTATCCCTGTTGCTTATCCTAGAGGAACTCATGAATGAGGAAATGAGTCAATTGTGCTGTGCTATACAATGTTTATGAAATAAAATAAATATTTTAAAGCCTTTCAGAAAGGAAAGTCAATATGAGAATTTTTTATGGCAGATGCATTTACGGTTTGAAAATCTCTTAAATACTTGAATTGAATTCAAAAAAGTAAAACAGTAATATTGTGAAATATTTCTACAATTCAAAAACAACATATCTCTTCAAAAGCAGAGTTAGATATTCAGCATCAATTACCCCCACCACAAAATCCTTCAGTAATCATTCTAATATGCCAATTTGGCTCAAAAAGGATTTCTTGTTAATATTTCAATGCATCTCTGCTGAACTTTTGAATGTTTTCCTTAAACTGCCATTCTTTTATTATGCCATCCTAGCATACCATGTTATCTAAATCAAACCATATTAACAAATTATTACATATACAGTAGTCAACATTTGAAGTGGATCAAAAAAAGTTAATCAAAGCTTTCCTAAAGGCCCGTTTACACCAAGCACAATAACTACAAAGATAACAATAACTATATTTGTGTCCACAACAGCTAGCGATTTCGCCTGTTTATTATAAGCTCAAGCGCGTCTGCGACTTTAAATTATCAAGCAGGTGATAGAAGGGTTGATTCTGATTGGCTGTCAATGTTTCTATCATTCATCCGCTGGAAAAAAACGTTCTGAAAATGATTCCCGACAATATCCATTATTGTTTTAGTCGTGGTGTGGACGCTGCTATTCTTTAACATTGAGAACAATTTTTAGAGCTATATCTTTACATCGTTACTTAAAGGCACAATATGTAAGTTTTCACATTTTCAAAACAATAACATGTGAATTGGGAGATGTCGGTTTCACAAATCATGTTCACGGATGAAAAGCTCATTTATATCTGTTTAATTACCTAACCACCAGCACATGACTATTACTTACCCAATTCTGAATGAATTCTAGGATAATTGCTTTGAAAAAAGGACGGATCAAATTTTTTCTAAAATATGCAGCAAAGAGTGGTGGAGGTCCAGCTGAATTTGAGCAGCCAACACAAAGGTTGCATCTTTGATTCCAGGTAAAGCTAGTCCATTAACTATGGAGCTCATTCTGTGACTGTGCTACTCTGACTCATACACAGGAAAAGCTCTTCAGCTATCGTTGCTCCAGTGGGACCATGCTCACAATTAGAGCACTGTAGTGTAAGTACTAAGCGTAGGGAAAAAAGCTCTGATATATGCTGACAGAGCAAAATTAACAGATAATTATGGATGTAGCTTCTGATTGGTCAACACAGATGTCCAGTGTTACATTCATTTATGATGTAATAACAGGTTTGTCCAGTTCACATTATATGATTACGCAGCATCCATAATGGATGTTTTTTAATTTCCTTTTTGTAAGCCTGGTAATTATGAACTGTCTGGCAAGGGAATAAAAGAAAAAAAGAAAGGTTCTTCAAAAATGTCTCTTTTTGTGTTCCACGTTATATGAACAAGAAATCTTAGAATTTTCATTTTTGAGTGAACTGTTTTGGAATATTCAATGGAGCAAAACCACACATAGGCAATGATTTCATTTCCTTCATTAATCTATTAAGATGACAAACACAGACTTACCTGACACTCTACATTGCAATAAAAGGCCTGTTTACATTTTCCACACTTCGACAGCCCTTCTCTCCTGTGAATGAAATAAAAAATAGTTTATTTTTAATCAGCATGCCACTATTTCCCTCCATATTAAATGGATTATTCACCCAAAAATGAATTTCTGTCATCATTTATTAACCCTTAAGTCTTTTTAAGCCCCTAATACTTACATTACTCAGTGGAACACTAAAGGAAATTTTAGAATGACAGCCAAAGTCATCTTTCACTGCACTTTTCCCCCCATATAATAAAAACTGTAAAATAAAATAGTAAAAAAAAAATCTGTCTTTCTCCTTAAAGTTCAATAATTCAAGAATTTAAGAGTTCAAGAAAAAAAGTTCAAGAATTCTGTCATCATTCACCTTGATATTGTTTCAAACCTGACTTTATTCTGCTGAACATATAAAAAAATATTTTGGAGAATGTTGGTAACCTGCTTTGGTGTCCAATAACAAATAAACAGATATTTCCTAAAACATCTTTTATGTGCCACAAAATCACCTACAGTTGCAGAGGGTGAGCAAACAGTGGCTAAATATTAATTTTAGCTGAACACTTTTACTCTTTGATTAAATTAAATACTACAACAATGAAAAATATTGAAGCATCAATGTTTAGGTAGAATAGACTTTAAACAGAGGAAAAGAAATTCACTAGAAGTATCTTAATTTGCTTTTTGAGGATGAATCAAAGTCCTACACCTGAATCTAGAGTGACATCAATGCGTATTAATGATATATATATATATATATATATATATAAATAATCAGCTGTTAACTGAATTTTGACACTTGCAGAGTTATAATAAATGATTAGAGACGTTCTGCAATGCTTTTTTCAACAGAAAACCTCACATTTAAAAATATGCATAAATAATCTGTACACAATGTTGTCTAATTCATTAATTCAAAAATATAAAAAATCATTTTTATTTAATGCTAAATCTAACATTCAACAACAAAAAAGTCACACTTCACTTTCAGTGTAATAATACACTGTCATTGCATCTTGTGAATTTATCTATTATAGATCCATCACACAAGGCTGCAGAAAACATTTACTGACTGGAAATAAAGATTTGACACATCCTCAGCACTCACTGGCCGTGTCGGATGTCTATACAAAGTGGGTCACTCTTCCCAGTGCATGACCCAGCAGCATTTAAACAGCAGTGCAAACAGAAAAGCATGTGCCAGCCATCTTTAAGAGGGATCAACCCCGAAGTGAATGCATATTACCTGCCTATCAAACATGTCATTATCAAAACTATTTTGATTGTGAACTATTATAAAAGTTAACAAATATTACTATGCTGCTTTGCGTGCATGCACACACACTGTCAAACGTAACATCCGTAAACACGCCGTGAGGTTCTAGTCTCGTGCACAAAGACACAAAGTGTCAGACGTGGACTTATAAGGAGCGCTGACCTGGTAAAGCAGCATTCGCAGTGTCCGCCTCTCTCGTTTACGGTCAGCACGTAAGTATACGCCGGACAGGCGAACACTAGATCACCAACTTTAAAATGCTTTGTGGCTTTGAGTCCCCGGCCTTTACCAGGGCTCAGAAACCTTTCGGTGCCCTCAATTCCTTCGGTTTTCATCGCTCTTGACCTGCTGCTCGCGTGTCACACTTCCTTGCGCTCGTGAGAAAGCAGTATCTCGGTCTCAGTCGGTTTTGTTAGTGACTGCGGCAAGTGTAGTGACGCCACTTGCCACACCACATGTTCGGCGAAACGACTCTGAACAACGAGCTGCACTAGCAGAGACGCGGCTCACGGCGAAGACACACGCGCCCAGCGGTCCTAAAGCCCGTCCGCGAGCCAGAGTCCACCTGCGACCTCGTTATTTGGCCTCGTGGCGCCATCGCGTGCTCATCAGGCGGAAGTGAGGCATGGCGATCTCCTAAATTTTCTCCACGGAACAATGTGACCCTGCACCAGAAAACCAGTCATAAGGTTCAACTTCTGTGGAAATTTACAAAATATCTTCTTGGAAGATGATTTATTTTTTACTTAATATCCTAATAATTTGGGGCATAAAAGAAAAATAAATGATTTTCACCCATAAAACGTAGCTACTTCCTCTTGATATAAATATACCCTTGCGACTTGACTAGCTTTGTGGTCCAGGATCACATGTACAGGTTTACTTTATAACTACCATATTTAGTCGGAAACTAAAACTTAAATATTCAGAAATGTATGAATGTTTGCTTTTTCTTTCATTATCATATTGCTATATTGTTTTTACAACGAACTGGTGATATTTATGTAGGCCTGCATCTATTTTATGAATGATTCTGGCAACGTATCACTTTTCTTTACACATTTTATTTTTTGTCAGCTTTTTATTGATGCAATGATGTGTGACATTGGCATGAAAATAAATGAAGAAACCAAATCATAGTTATAACCGCACAGGATTGTGGGACATCATACGCAGTGAGTGCTGCAAATCCGAGCAGATTAATTAATCTTTTAGTTTGATGTTACAGAATTGAATTGGGACGCGCCTTATTGCCTTTCTAGCTCCAAAATACAGCCTTTATAAATGTGAATCACATGCAAACACATGACATGACTTTATCATACTTTCAGCATGCTTTTTAAAAGGCGTTCATGCAAATTTCGCTCTCTCTTTTTTCATATAAACACATTTGGTGCTGTCTTGCATCTCAGTTATCAATAATTGCCTAAAAATAAACATCAGAGGACTTGTACTGAAAGGACCTCAAAGTATTGACATTGAAATGTAAAATAATAGTCTGATATATTTTAATCGAAGAGTTAATTGAGCCATAGGCTAAAAGAAATCAGTTTACATATGTTTTTATGTCTTGTATCGTAGGCATATTTAATATACATCATGCTTTTATGGCCCATGAGGCCTACTTAAATTATAGTGCTCACACCTGAGGAAAAAACGTCATATATAATTTACAGATGTCCATCAAAATCAGGTAAAAATTTGACACATACTAATCTATAAGTTGTTTCAGTGCAGTAAATATATAAAATCTTGAAATATCAATAATAGTGAAATAAAAGTCGCTTACTCTGTAATTATTTTGTCAGTCAGAAGGCAGAAAGCATGTAGTAGATTGAGTACAACAACAATTTTTGATGCAGTATTTGCGATGTTAATAATTTAGAGGCCTAAAAAATTGATTTATGAAATTTTATACAGTAGTCTTTAATATAACTGAACTGTTGTTGTGTGGTGTGGTGTAGTTGCTGGCAAGTTGTTTTGAATGTTTGAAAGTTTACGCTATTTACAGAACTGTCTTACTTTCTTATTTCCTTACAGCTAAAGAAAAACAGATAAAGAAGTCCCTGTATGCTGTATATTGTTCATAATACACTTGGTGGCTCTTTGATGTCTGCTTCCATCTGCTGACCATATAGTGCACTGCTACATGCTGAAACATGCTCTCCAATACCTCCATCTGCTGGTAAGAGCGAGATAAACTCAACCAGATGACAATTTATTGCTCCAATACTCTGGCCCCTCTGGGATTGTTGTTTTCTCATGTCCTGGATATTGTACTTAAGAGTTATTAAATCAGAATTATGTATCCCACATCAGAGGAAAATTAAAGCCTGAAAGGATTTGTCTTTTAAGGCAGAGGAGTTGCTATTGTGAACGCAAATGTTGTTTTTCAGTATCGATCTGAATATATTTTTGGCAAAGATTTGCAAGGGGGAGAAATTATTCCAATAATAATGAGGAAAAGGAGCCAAATGGTCAATACATGAATGACAAACAAAAACTAACCACTGCATCAATTGGGTATTTTTATAAAAAAGAAACCCCAAAAACAAAGATGTTTGAGCTTTTCATTTTGAAATGGTTCTAGCTGATCCTACATTAAAGGGTGGTAAATGTAAGGCCAGCATTCACATGCAAATCATCAATTAGTCCGATTGGCAAAGTTACAGGACAGCTCTTTGTGTTAAGTTATCATCAGTGAGGTAGAAGAGTTGAATAATTCATCACAATTGTTCGTCTTTCTGTAATAAAAGCTGTAGCTTTTGGCTCCTGGATCAATATATATTTTTATATGGTTTGGTTATGGCAACATTACAGACTATGAATGTGGCCAGTGCTTGTATCATTAGACTTTTTCATTTTCTTGGGCAATTTTTTATTTATTTATCATTTTTGCTTGTTGTTTTGTGTTCTTTTAAGGGAAGACATGTGAACTGTTTAAACAGAATGCAAAGGCTTTCTCTTTCCTTTTTTCAAAAAACAATTAATAAAAACAACATTGTTTTTGAGTTGAATTTTACTGTGAAATTTGACAAGGGAATTCTGTGGGACTCCACCATGCCTTAGTTTCATCTTATGAAGCAGACAGAGGGGAAGGATCAAAGATTAAGAAGTGGCTCACTATTCTTCTCCGTGTTAAAATTGTACAAAATCACCTTTCAGATAAATCCAAGGATCTGTCACAAACATCCACCTAAAGGATTTATCCGACCCTGCTGCCCAATCAAAATGTTTTTTTCTTAGTAGTTCTAACCCTTTATAATGCCATCAAAGAAGAATACACCTATCCATTTGTGAATAATGCTATCTGTTTAACTTCTTTCTTGATTAATATGTAATACAGTCTTTCTTGGTTCATAAACCCCCTTCTGTTTGGCATTCCCTTAGTCGTCATGTCCTAAATACTAAATCATTTTTGATATTAGCAAGGGCAAAGCCTATGGGAATAATAATAATATTTTTTTCTAATAAAAGGAAGATGGATTAGATAGTCTGGATTGTCATTTTGAATTAAAGAAAATGATAAGGAATGAAAAAAATATATATATAAGTAGATTTAGTTCTCAAGGAGACTCCGATATGATAAAATGCTTCAATCTGTGCAGATGACAGAGAGCAGTCTGAACCCTTAAATCTCCCCATAACAAACATGTAGGGCTTAACGCTACAGTCTGAGCTCATTTAGTTTGGACCGTGAATGCAAAAACATATATATTTTTATCTTTTATTATCTACAATTTTTTTTCTGATCTTTTCTTTTCAACATCCCCAACCGTGTATAATGGCAAAAATGTATCTTGGTGCACTTTTAAGTGAGACACGAAATGCATACCATGCATACCATGTACATGTCATTGTATTTCACACAAATGTACGAAGTTTCGATTAATAAACTGTAATTTTCACACAATTACTACTGAAAATAGTATTAATATGCTGGGATATTTGAAAACTGATGGTTTTGAATGTTTGCATTGAACATATTCAGCTTCATATCTATGGGTTTTAATAGAAAGTAGGTTTGTTCAGCAGCTCATGGAGTTCTTGAGAGGCCAGGAGCTCCGGTTCGAGTCCTATGTAACTGTCGTTTGACAAAACAGTTAATCAAATCTTCATAAAAGGAAGTTGAAATGGCAACAGTTGCCTTTTTTATGTTAGTTTTGCATTTGTTAACACTATCGGGTAGGTTTAGGATTAAATGTGGTGTAGGGCATATTTCCAACATGAGTATTAACTTTTAGTTACAGTCCTCGGATATTTAAATTCTAAACCTCTGCGATACATACCTATATAAATGTAATAAAAAGTGCCAGGGTTCAAGTATTGAACCTGTGTTTTAGTGCCACTCACAGGACATTTCTCTTTGAAACTGCTGCGAAACGTGCAGTAAGGTACAAAAAAATCAATGTTAATTAGACCAGGTTGGATGTTCAGGTATATTTACATGTCCATGTATGAATGTATTTACAGTGCTTTCCACATATGCTTGCACAAATTCCTGTCTTTGTTTCACACACTCTTCTTCCACAGTTCCTTTCGGGCACATCTTAGTTTCACAGAAATCTACCAGCAGCTGTTGCAGACATGAGTAATGTGCGATTGTTGGCCCATAAAGTGCTTTAAGAAAATTCCCCGCAGTTGTAGGCCCTGCGCTGTTATTAGTGGTCGCTTAGATTGAGTGCCAAGTCTGTGGCCTCGTATCACCACGCTGATCTCTGTTTTCACTGTGGAGCTTTGAATTCAACTGCCTGGTTCCCTTAAAACAGGTGCAAAACTGATCTCATCTGAAGTTAGTGATGATCTTTGCTTTGAGTGAAAAAATGAGTGTGAAACAGTTAGCACCTTTACACCTGTGACATTTCTACATTTTGCATATATGAGTTTTGAAAAGGTGCTTAAAGGTGGTTAAAGTCTTGGTTATTTTAAATCAATGCTTTATTTAATTGTCAAAATATCTATTTCATTTGATTCTAAATAGATACAAGAAGTAAGAATTACCCTAGTTACAGTAGTTGAGTTAATTGTAACACTTAATATATTAACTTGCTGTATATTCACATCTCTCCTGTATAATGATCAGCTATATTTCAAACATGATTATACTTCAAAGTAATATCACTGCTTTAGTACTATATTATAATATTATTAATTAATAGTATATTGGTACTGATTGTAGTTGGCATGACTAGAATGTTTAAATTGCTAATAATAATAATAATAACATAAAACGTTAACTAAAATGTCTAAGTGATAATTTCATTATTATATTTAATATATTTTAAAGATTTAATATTTTAAATAGCACATTTCAAGCAATTATAATTATAAACAAAATTTTTTATTTCATAACTATTGTTGCAGTCACTAATATAACAAAAAGATCAAAATAGGTACACCACAGATAAAATAGAAAAATGTTTAATTCTGTTCTCACAGCAGGTGACATTTCATACTTAAATGCTCTTCATCAGACATCCCTATCAGATTGTATAAAATCTTCTGCTAGTTGCTGTGAGTACCTGTCATTCAGGCAGTATTATTTTAGTATTATTAAGATACTTTAATAGTTTGTATTAATATAATATAAATACAAATACTACTACTACTACTACTACTACTACTACTAAATACTACTGCTTGTTGTTGTTGTTGTTTTTTAGTTATATTTTCTGTTAATTTTTTTATTTTAATTTTAGCTAAAGTCTTAGTAATTAATGAGTTTTTTGTTTAAAAAATGTATTAATTTAATTAATTAATTTATTTTTATTATTATTTTTAATTATTTTTAATTTCTAAGGTTTTAGTTGTTTTAATTGTTTTAGTACATCCAGACAAACTAAATGAAATGGTGTCTTGGCAACTAGCTGAAGTAAAATAAGTTAGTATTTCAAAATTGAAGTTTTCCCAAAATTTCTTTTTTTGGAGTTGATTTTATTTGACCTAAAAAACAACAACTACATTAGTTTTATTTTAATTTTTGCCCTGCATTGATGTTAGCATACAACCTAAAACTAAAATGTAAAAATTCAATTAAATTCAAATGGACACTACACTGGACACTAAAATGATATTTTTTTATGTAAATGTAAGAAAGCATTAAAGCTGATGCACATGTATGTAATTGGTTTTAGCTTAGGATAGGTGCTCATATTCTTTTCTGATCTCAAATAAGAAAATTGAAGGCAAACATTTGAATTAATATGGGCCCTGCTGTGCTTCTACAAGCCCACACTCTACTGAGCTGATGAGAGCAGTTTTCTTTAATTCCTCCACCACAATCATTTTATTAATATGGGTAAAATGGGACATCTGGACATTTAAAAGCGAGCCATTATGTGTGCTAAACAGATGCTGTTTTATAACCATTTACAGATGTTCATATGACCTGTTTCATATGGATGAGGACATTTCTTGTTAAACAAGATTAACATTGGAAATAAATAATTTCTAACGATTAAAGAAGCTTTATTTTTATCTTGGCACAAAACTTTTTCTGTCAAGCATTTCCTCCAGATCCTTCTGGCAGATTTGTCTTCTGAATGTCTCGCAGTTGACGTGGAAAATAGACTTAAGCATGATTTGTTTTACTTGCCTTTATAAGCATTTGGCTTGTTCCAAAAATCATCCCATCATGAAGTAGAAGGACCTAATATTATTGAACTGGCCCTAGCGTACAGATTTGATGAATTGACCATGTTCTTGTGTGCTTATCTTTTGATTGAATGAAAAGGATGAGATTGTCTGAGGAGAGAGGGTGGGGGGAGGCTTCTTTGTGGATTAAACACAAAGACCTAAGCATCCTCGTCAGAAAATATTACATTTACCAAATGTCTTCATTGTGTCTGGGTTAGATTGCATTTAGTTTATTGCTGTTACATGATGAAATCCTTTCAAGTCCTTCTAGGATAGGTGATGTTCATAAGAGAAGGTTGTGTAACCTCTAAAATTGTTTATCAAAAATCAAATTGCATCTGTATTGATTTGTGTATGAGTATAGCTAATAGTGCTTTTGCATAGCGGTTCCAAAAATAGATGATTTGACAATGAACAGTTGCTGTTCAGGGGTTATATGAGTCCAAACACGTGATATTCAGCCATGCTTAAAACTCAACCAAAATGACGCAAACTGTGATGTGGTGTCTGGAAAAGGGATATGGAATGGCCCCAAAAAGGCGTTTTAGTGTAAATAACCTTCACTTAAAATTGAATGACATTAGAAAATAAATAATATTAAACCTTTAAATAATATTAGGCCAAAGGTTTTTCCAGTACTTTTATTTGGTTGGTCAATTACTGTGAACATGTTCCAGTGCATTCACATGCATTTTTACCTAAATACATATGAGAAATGATAATACGCTGTATAAACTACCATTCAAAATTATGAATTGGTATTTTTTGTATGCTTATTAAAGATGATTATCCCTTATGTTTACCAAGGCTGAATTTACAGTATCTGATCAAAAATACAATAATTAAATGTAATTTATTCAGTTTTCAGTTTAATTATAGAAATCATTCCAATAAGCTGATTTGATGCTCAAAACACATATCTTGTTATTACCAGCATTTATTTGAAATTGACATCTTTTGCAACATTATAAAATGTCTTTACTGTCACTTTTGATGATTTTAAAGCGTCCTTGCTGAATAATTCTGTAAAAGAGTAAAAAAAAAGTAAAAAGTATCTGAAACTAGAGAAACTTTTTT